>CAUYLG010070755.1:0-29578 GCA_963573385.1 Cacajao melanocephalus
AACTTGCCAAGTCCAGGTCCAGTCTCTCTATGACCAATGCAGTTGCCCATGCTTTGTTTCCCCACTGACCAATCTACTGCCCTCACCCCCTATAAAACCCCACGCCCAGAACGGCCGGGCGCGACTTCTCTGGCCTCTCTCTCTCTCTCTCTCCCTCCCCCGGGGCCACAGAACCTCGCCCGGGAGCTAAATAAACTGGAATTTAATTTGTCTCGCGCTGGCCTCAGTTTCCTCATTTTAAACTCTGCAATATCCTTATGAGAATAACCTTACAGTCACATGTGCCGATTTTCTGCGCAGAATCCTTTTGCCCTCTGATAAAACATTTCTGTGAGTTTCCACTGGGAACCACTCCTTCCCAGCCCAGCTCAGTTCTAGGCTTTGGGAGAGGCTGACCCCATGCTCAGGTCGAGCCCCAGCTGATGGAGGCTAATTATTGATGCAATTATTCAGTGTAGTAGTCTGGTTGGTTTAGTTATGAGCACTTTCCCCCGGAGATGGCGGTCTCAAGGCTTTTGTGTCACTCAGTGGGAAGAGAATCTTTCTCTGTCTGTCAGGTTTGAGGCTGAGGGGATGTAAAAACTGCTGCCGTAGCTGCAATCATCTTATGGTCATGAGAGAAAACCCCAGAACAGAGTAGGGCTGGAAGGAGAAACTGGATTCTAGAGGTATTTGTTTGTTTTGGTTTTGTTTTTTTGAGACAGAGTCTCGCTGTTGCCCAGGCTGGAGTGCAGTGGTGCCATCTCGGTTCACTGCAACCTCCGCCTCCCGGGTTCAAGTGATTCTCCTGGGGGTTTCTCCTCAGTCTCCCAAGTAGCTGGGATCACAGGTGCCCGCCACTATGCCTGGCTAATTTTTTTGTATTTTTAGTAGAGACAGGGTTTCACTATGTTGGCCAGGCTGGTCTGGAACTCCTGACCTCAGGTGATCCACCTGCTTCGGCCTCCCAAAGTGCTGGGATTACAGGCATGAGCCACTGTGCCCGGCCACTAGAGGCATTTTTTGAATCACTGGTCAAGGCCACCTTAAGTCAGACTTGTGACTGAAAGTTTTGGGTTATGGGTGCCCATAAATTTCAGCTTTTCTTTCAACATTTTGCATCATATTTTATGTCACTTGAACCAAAACTCTCCTAAGTATACAGAGCAGAGCTTGGAAGGAGGGGTGTCCAGGAAAGAAGAATTTTGATGGCAGCTGACCTGTTTGGACGGGTGCGGGTGACTTGATTTAAATGATGTGTGACAACCTGTGTTTTCTGTGAGGATCTAAGGCTTGTGGCTTGTCAGCCCAATATTGTGGCCAACATTAGCAAACTGTATTTAAGAATTAGCTACCACAATAATAAGCAATAATTTGATTTTAAAATTACCCATGAGTGCTGAGGGTTTATTCCACAAATCTGCTAGAGAAAATCAAAGCATAAGAAATCTTTTGAACTGGCTAAATAGACTTCCTTTTCCATTACCCACCTTGGCACAGATTCAAAATTTCTCACTCATATTCATTTTTATTTATTTTTGTTTTTAGAAATGGAGCGTTGTTCCTGTTGCTCAGGCTGGAGTGCTGTGGCATGCTCTCAGCTCACTGCAACCTCCGCCTCCTGGGTTCAAGCAATTCTCCTACCTCAGCCTCCTGAGCAGCTGAGACTACAGGTGCACACCACTACACCCAGCTAATTTTTTGTATTTTTAGTAGACACGGGGTTTCACCATGTTGGCTAGGCTGGTCTCGAACTCCTGACCTCAGGTGATCCACCAGCCTCAGCCTCCCAAAGTGTTGGGATTATACAGGCATCAGCCACTGCACCCAGCCTCCATTTTTAAACAACTGTGTGAGCAAGTCAGTACAATGTGAGGCATCATCAGTGCCCTGGAGATAATTAGTGTGGGAGACAGTCACCTGGGGATATACGATCCAGGAACCAAGCCTTTGAATGAACAGGAAATGAGACATGTAGGAGGATGACTCATCTGACGCTTTTCTACCCTGGCTTGTTCCAAGGATGCACAGGTAAGCTGAATATTAATACCCACTGGCAATCCAGGGCTGACAGTGATCAATTCCAGTTTTTCCTTCCTTCCCCAAATATGTAGAACACTTACTAGGCAGGAGAATCGCTTGAACCTGGGACCCAGAGGTTGCACCAATGAGCCGAAATCATGCCATTGCACTCCAACCTGGGGACAGAGTGAGACTCCATTTCAAAAAAGAAAAGAAAAGAAAAGAAAATGTGTGTATGTTAAACTAGGAAGGGATGGATTTGGAATAGCTAGCTAGTCACATCCAGGAGTTTTTCCCAGATGCACCGATAGCTGGTGAATATGGTACACTCCAGGTCCTTGCGAAACTTATAAGTTAATGGGAAAGACAGACAAGTAAGTGACAGTTTAATACACAGAGTAAGTGCTAAATGTGACATATGGGGAACTTTGGAAGTAGAAATGTACATGGAGAGATGAGCAGGGACCTGATTATAAAGAGTCTTGTGTGCCATGCTGGAGATATATATTATTTTTTTTTGAAATGGAGTCCCGCTCTGTGGCCCAGGTTAGAGTGTAGTGGCGCAAACTCAGCTCACTGTAACCTCTGCCTCCCAGGTTCGAGTGATTCTCATGCCTCAACCTACATTTTGTATATGTAATGTAAAAATAAAAAATGCTAAAAATATAACCAAGGCAATATTGAAGAAAAATAAATCCAGAAGATTTTCACTACCAGATATGAATTACAATAAAGCAACAGTACTTAAGACAGTGGTATTAAAGCAAGGATAGACAAATTGGTCAATGGAATTGAATAGAATCTAGCAGCAGACTCCACATATACCCAATTCCCTGATTCATAATGAAGGCTCCTCTGCAATTATTGGGGGGCAGGGAGAGGGGTCTTTTCAATAAATGATGCTGAAACAATTGGATATCCACATGAGGAAAAATGAACTTCACACTATACATAAAAATTAATTCCAGATGAATTTTAGATCTAAGTATGAAAAGTAAAATAAAAAGTCTACAAGTTTATTCTAGAAGAAAACAGAATAACTTCATGATCTCGAAATAGGCAAACATTTCTTAAACAGAACACAAAAGCACTAACCATAGAAGAAAATGTTGATAAATTACCTTCTTTAAAGTTGTTTATTCATCAAATGACATCATTAAGAGAGTGAAAAGGCAAGTCACACGCTTGGAGAAGATACTTGGAATACATTTGTCTGACAGGTGACTTAAATCCAGAATATAAACAAACTCCAACAGCTCAATGAGAAAAAGACAGATAACCCAATTTTACAAAATGGACAAAATTATGTGATAGCATGTCTCAAAAGAGGATTTCAGAATGGTCAATAAACATATGAAAATGTGTTTAATATTATTGGTCAACAAAGAAATGTAAATAAAACCACAATAGAAGGCTCCTATATACCCATCAAAGTTGCTAAAATTAAAATGACTGACGAAACCAAATGTTGGCAAGGACATGGAGCTGCTGGAAGTCTCTGCATCAGTCATGGAGTGTGAACAGCAGCTGCTTTGGAAGATTGTTTGGCAATACTCCTAAAGCCAACCATCTATAAACCCTATGATCCTGGATATTTACCCAGCAGAATAAACACGATACACACCCCCTAAAACATGTATTCATACAAGAAGTTTCATAGGAGTTTTATTTGGAACTGAAAATCGACAATAGCCCAAATGTCCATCCACAATGGAATGGGTAAGTACATTGTTGCATATACATGTTTGCATTAGACTAGAAGAAAACAAACTTCTACTCATAATGACATGGATGTAACTCTTACAGATACGATGCTAAGTATAAAAAGTCACATGCAAAAAAAGTAAATAGTGTATAATTTACATGACATTCAAAAGCAGGCAAAACTAACCTATGGTGATTATACAGGTCAGAAACATTAATTACTTTTGGGAGACTGACTGGTAAATATACGAGGGAGCTTCCAGGAAGTTTGTTCTGCTCCGTGTCTTGGCCTGAGTGGTGGATATTTGGTGTGTGTATAAGTAAAAATTTATGAGCTGTATACTTAATATTTGTATATTTCACTGCATGAAAGTTACATCTCAATTTTGTTTTTTAAGTGGAGGCGGTGGTGGGGGAGCAGAATCACTTGAAAGCAGTACTAGAAATCCAGGCACAGTATTATGAGAGCAGCAAAACAGAGGAGATTTGCTGAAAACATAAAGCAGATGTGATCAGATTGATAAAAACACAACAGAGCAGCACCCATGATCTCATGAAAGCTGAAAGAGAGCTTTTCCAAAATAGTACATTTTCCCATTAGAACTCCAGAATTATCTCAGGGTCAGAGACAGCACAGACAGGGAAAATGAACATGAGCTACAAATATTTTCACCTATTTTCTCTTTTAGAAGTGGCTAGTTCTTATTTTTTTTCCCCAAATGATAACTTGACTTATTTATTTTTATATTATTTATTTATTTATTTTGAGATAGAATTTTGCTCTTGTTGCCCAGGCTGGAGTGCAGTAGCACAATCTCTGCTCATTGCAACCTCCACCCCCTTGGTTCAAGCGGTTTTCTTGTCTCAGCCTTCTGAGTAGCTGGGATTACAGAATCTGCCACCATGTCCAGCTAATTTTTTTTTTTTTGTATTTTTAGAGATGGGGTTACACCGTGTTAGGCAGGATGATCTTGATCTCCTGACCTCAAGTGATCCACCTACCTTGGCCTCCCAAAGTGCTGGAATTACAAATGTGAGCCACCATACCCAGTCCAAGTGATAACTTTAAGTGAAGCTTATTGCTTACCAAATAAGAAGAGAATTGTGATACAAAAGAGGCTTCCAGAGAAGGTACTGTGGCCAGAGAAAGTATGGCAACCAAGAAAGAAGCCTCAAATGCACTCTATCTCCCCACTCCTACATCCTGCTTTGTACAACCACTGGACCTAGAACCACTGTAACCAAATCTCCATTTACTCCTAAGAAAGCAGAGATTCTCACCTGGAGAATTGGAGTCAAACTATCAATTCCTTTTTTTTTTTAACCCACCTGTGTCAGTCCATTTTCATACTGCTATAAAGAAATACTTGAGACTGGGTAATTTATAAAGGAAAGAGGTTTAATTGACTCACAGTTCTGCATGGCTGGGGAAGCCTCAGGAAATCTACAATCATGGTGGAAGCAGAAACAGGCACATCTTACATGGCAGCAGGCAAGAGAAGAGAAAGCGAAGAGGGAAGAGACCCTTATAAAAACATCAGATCTCATGAGAACTCACTCACTATCATGAGACTAACAGAGGAAACTGCTTCCATAATCCAGTCACTTCCTTTCCTGGACACGTGGGGATTACATTTGGTGATGAAATTTGGGTGGGGACACAGAGCCAAACATTATCACCACCTGATTCATTCTCACAAACTGTTAATTCGTAACAGAGAGACCCTCATATGGAAATAAGGACAGTCAAAAATCACAAAACAATTGAGGAAAACCAGCAGAATAAGAGTCATCAAACTCAACAAGTAAATGATCAACTTCCTAATGAAACAGAAGTCATTACAACTACAGAAAAAAAGCCATTTTATGCAAAGAAGCAGAGTTCTTAGAAATTAAGAGCATGATTGACGATATAAAAATATTTCAGTAAATAAATTGAAGAGCAGAATGGCATGGATAAGGATCAAATTTGTGAACACTAAATTGAATTATGGCAATCTCCCATATTCAGTAAATGAAGGCAAAGAAAGTGAAAAGTCAAAGAAAAATCCTAACAGCCATGGAGGCTAGAGGCAAGTTTTTAAAAAATTCCCAGCCAGGCACGGTGGGCTCACATCTGTAATCCCAGCATTTGGAAGGCCAAGGAGGGAGGATAGCTTGAAGTTAGGAGTTTGAAACCAGCCTGGGCAACAAAGTGAGACCATGTCTCTATTAAAAAAAAAAATTCTGTACATTCCAGAAGGGATAAATAGAAATAATTAAGGGAATGAAATAACCAAATAATTAATAGAAAAAAATGTCTTTCCTGTAAAAAGTCTTAATTCCACAAACTGAAAGGATCCAATGAGTGCTGGGCAAGAATAATGAAACATTATGTCGACATGAAATTTCTGAATTCCCAGGATAAAGAGAAAATTCCCCAAAGCTTGGTAGATATGATAGGAGAGTGACATGTCACCTGTAAGGGGTGACATAGCCATAGTAGCATGGGACCCTCCATCAGCAACACTCCATCTGAATCCAGAATTCCGGACCACATTAACCTATCACCTAATTATTTTGAATCCAGAATTCTATACTCAGTTAATATATAATTAAATTATGAGGTTGGGTGTGGTGGCTCATGCCTGTAATCCCAGCACTTTGGGAGGCCGAGGTGGGCAGATCAACTTGAGGTCAGGAGTTCAGGACCAGCCTGGGCAACATGGCAAAACCCTGGCTCTACTAAAAATACAAAAATTAGCCGAGTGTGATGGTGCATGCCTGTAATTTCAGCCACTTGGGAGGCTGAGGCACAAGAATTGCATGAACTTAGGGAAACCGGGGTTGCAGTGAGCCAAGATCAGGCCACTGCACTCCAGCCTGGGTGACAGAGCAAGACCTTGTCTCAAAAAAAAAAATATATATATATATATATATATATATATATATGGGCAAAATATGTATTTGGATGTGCAAAGATTCAAATCTTACCACCCAGGAATACTTTCTGAAACTGATACTCAACAACGTCCCAAGAAGATGAAGGAGGAGGAGAAGTGGGGAAAGAGGAAGACACAGGACATAAAAAACTGTGGTGAGCAAAGAAACCAGTAAAGCTTGTAGTTAAGTCCATTGCAAAATAATTGAGTAAAGTATTTCTGTTTTGAAGATTGCACTATTTGCCCAGGTTGGGGATTCGGGTCTTCACTGTCAGCTAGTCTCTTTCAGTGACGGTCTGGAACCATCCGCCTTCACAGCTGTTGTGGCTTCCTCAGCAACTGTGCTGCTCATTGCTGATTTGCCCCCACTGCCTGGCCAGCTTCTCTTTAGGGCTGTGGGTGGCTGATCCTGGGTCCGGAAATGGGCTGTCAGCAGGCTTCCTTTCAGGGTTTGTGGAATTAAACACCAACAGCTGAGGCTTTTGCAAGTGAGGCAGGTAATGCGTGTGTGTGTGTGTGTGTGTGTGTGTGTGTGTGTGTGTGTGTGTATGTGTCTCTCTGCAGGGAGGGAGAAGTGTGCTGGAGAAGACAGAGTAATCCTACTGTTTCTCCAAGAGCAACAAAGTATCTGAGAGTCATTAAGCTTCCAAAAATGAGAAGTCTGCCTTTGTTTGAGTTAGAGACTTCATCAGCAGGGCGTTTCTCCAGAGGCACAGGTCCTTGTTATCAGCCTTTACAAATCTGCTTGAGATGATGACTCCTTTCTGGGAGGGGCAATGTGGCTTCTTTGAAGGTGGCCTTGGGGTTTTCACAGACCGTTGAGTCAGCCAGGGTTAGATGTGGTGGGGGTGGAGCTGAGTGCTACAGAGGGACTGCTACTTTGTTTCAAATACACAAGTTTTCCGCCAATGTAATTCAAAGGCTTCAAATATTTAAATCATTTCTGTTAATGCAAACTTCAAGCAGTACTTACAACCCCAGAGTATATCAAACTCATTACAATGAGACATTCAAGCCATTCCTAAAATGCCCACATATAAACAATTTATTTGCAATTGATGCAAGGCTGCAGTGGGAGGATTGCTTTTGCCCAGAAGTTGGAAGTTGCAGTGAGCTATGATCACACCACTGCATTCCAGCCTGGGCGACAGAGCAAGACTCTGTCTCTAAATAAACTAATTAAAAACAAAAATACGATTTGCAAGGCTGCCCATAGCCATCCCAAAGCAGTCTCTGTACATCGTTTGTGGTCAGGAGTGTGGTAAACAAGAATGGTTTTTTTTTTTCCAGGAGTGTCCCAGGATATTTAGTATCCAATCTCCCTCCCTGCTTTTCCTTCTGGCCTTGTAGCCAAATGGGAACCCACTGGACAAACCCCAAACCTCTTCACATTGGTATCTGACACTGAGAACAGCAGCTTGGGGGAAAAGCCCTGGAGATACTGAACCAGTGTTCAGAATGAAATTTTTCTATTTGCCTGCCCTCCACCTCCCCATACCCATGGCTCCCCAGAGTCCGCTCAGAGCTCTCCTGAAATCCCATTCACTATGTCTCAGGAATATTGGAAAATGGGGCTTTCCAAGAGATCTTTTGTGTAAACCTGATTCCATATAGATTTGCCAGAACCAAAATTAATTTGGAAAGTCCTTATTATTTGCCTATCTTATAAAATAAAAATAAAAATTGGCATGTACATTTTTTGTCATTGAATTTTTAAAAACAATTTTAGACATTTTTAAGGCCAGGCATGGTGGCTCACGCCTGTAATCGCAGCACTTTGGGAGGCCAAGGCGGGTGGGTCATTTGAGGTCAGGAGTTCAAGATCAGCCCTACCAACATGGTGAAACCCCGTCTCTACTAAAAATACAAAATTAGCTGGGCATGGTTGCACGTGCCTATAATCCCAGCTACTTGGGAGGTCGAGGCAGGAGAATCACTTGAACTCGAGAGGCAGAGGTTGCAGTGAGCTGAGATTGCGCCATTGCACTCCAGCCTGGGCAACAAGAGTGAGACTCATTCTCAAAAATAAATAAATATTTAAAAGTGTACAGTTCAATGTTAGGACCATTCACATTGTTGTGTAATCATCACCACTATCCATCTACAGAACTTTTTTCATCTTGCAAAACTGAAAGTGGATACCCACTAAACCTAAGTCTCAGTCAGGCGTGGGGGCTTACAACTGCAATCCCAGAACTTTGGGAGGCTGAAGTGGGAGGATCCCTTAAGGCCAATAGTTCAAGACCACCCTGGGCAACATAGCAAGACCCTGTTCTACATTTTTTTTAAAAATTAGTTGGGCATGGTGGCATGTGCTTGTAGTCCCAGCTACTTGGGAGGCTGAGGTTGGGGGATCACTGAGCTTGGGAGATCAAGGTTGCAATGAGCCACGATTGCACCACTGGACTCCACCCTGAGTGACAGAGTGAGATCCTCCTGTCTCAAAGAAAGAAGAAAGAGAAGGAGATGGAGGAGGAGGAGAAGGAGAAGAAGAAAGCTTCTTTCAAGTTCTTTTTTTAGAAAGTGCTGGTATATTGACCATGCTCTCTTAAAAGAACATTTTTCTTAAGTCAAATACTTTGTCAGCAATAATCCTACTGTTTCTCAGATTTCACACTGGTTCAAGATTCTGTTTTAATTTTCATTACAAATGCTGTTGGATGAGGAGGTAAGTTTTCATTATGCGATCCAATGAACTCATCATTGAGTAAGAAGTATTTTTTAACCAAAAACATGCATTTGAAATTTAAAAATGAGCCAGTGAATTGATGAAAGTCATGCAATCTAATGTGAAATATAGAGTAAGATGGATTGTACTGAAATATAATTTTCAGAACATTGAAAACATGACTTATGCAAATATAAGATAAAAACCTATCTATGATTCTATTCAAGTAATTGATTAATGAAGGACTCGGTAAGTTGTTGACCTCGAAGGAGTTCAAACTAGTAAGATGCTAAGATTCAAAGGAAAATCTGACATCAGGAATGATGACATGAATTTGCTAATAGATGCCAAACTGGTTAACTAGTTAACATCATATAGGACAAAATGAGATTAGTGGGTTTAACTTATTTATTTTCTGGCAGAAAGGACTGCTCACTTATATTTCTCCTGGAAAACATTTGTTTTCATTGCTATGGACATAAATCTTTTGCATTATCATCAGTTTTCTTCAAGTTAACTTCTAGCCTTCTAGGGCTACAAAATAGCCTAATCAATAGAAAGCCACCCAAGGTGCACCCAGCACCCCACTGAAAGGATACCCAGTAATGTCTTTTACTCATTTCCAAGTTTTGGACATTTTTTCCTGACATTATCAAAAAATGTATATGTATATGTATACATATGTATTTAAATTTATTTATTTTGCAAGGGGGTGCAGTGGGGATGGACAGGTATAGGTTGGTTAAAAATCTTAAGTGAATGGTATATTTATTGAAACAATGACATGATTTCCAAGTTTAAAGTTCATGGAGAGCTGAACTTAAAACATTTATCTACATAGTAGAGACACACCATCCATCTATTGCTCCCCAAACAGGCCCCTGTCTTTCTTAAACAAAAATAAGTTTCAAGAAAGCCCACTGAAAAAAGAGCTTTCGAAGCTGGGTGCAGCGGCTCACTCCTGTAATCTCAGCACTTTGGGAGACCAAGGTGGGAGGACTGCTTGAATCTAGAGTTGGAGACCCAGCCTGGGCAACATAGCCAGATCCTGTCTCTACAAACTAAATTTAAAAATCAGCTGGATGTGATGCTGCACCCCTGTAGTCCCAGCTACTAGGGAGGTTGAGGTGGGAGGACTGCCTGAGCCCAGGAGAGTGAGGCTGCAGTGAGCTGTGCACGCCAGCCTGGGCAACAGAACTAGATCCTGTTTCCCCAAGAGGAAAAAAGAGCCTAGGAAGATGAGGTGGTTTTTTTTGTTTTTTTTTTCTTAAAGAGAGGGGGGTCTCACTGTATTGCCCACGTGGACCCTGAATTCAAGCAATTCTCCTGCCCTTCAGCCTCTCTAGCAGCTGGGACTACAGGCATGCCACACCTCACCCAGCTTAAAGTTGATTTTGAACTACTTTTTAAGACTGCACAACTTTAGCCCTTATATGGGTGTGTTTGAAAGTGGTTAGATTTAGGGCAGGCTCATGGCAGAGAATAAGCAAGTGAGGATATAGGGTGAAGTAGTGGGGTGCCTGCTCTCAGATGCTCTCCCACAGACATCACAAGCTCAAAGCCTTCAAACTGGATCTTCTCTCTTTCCTTCTCCCCGACTAGTCATAAAATCCAGTGGATTCCACTCCTACACACTGCCCTCTTCACACTCATTTGTCAATGCCCAGCTGCAGGACATGTCTTTATATATATATATATAGAGAGAGAGTCTCACTCTGTCACCCAGCCTGGAATGCAGTGGCTTGAGCTTGGCACACTTCAACCTCTGCCTCCTGGCTTCAAGTGATTCTCCTGCTTCAGCCTCCCAATTAGCTGGGACTACAGGTGTCCACCACAACGCCCACCTAATTTTTTTTTATTTTTTAGTAGAGACGGGGTTTCATCATGTTGGCCAGGCTGGTCTCCAGCTCCCCATCTCAAGTGATCCGCCCACCTCGACCTCCAGGACATATATTCTATTGCCCGATTCCTGCAGCAACTCCGGGCTGGACTCTCTGCCTTGTACATCCCAATCCCAATCCCACAGAACAGACACAGAGACGTGTCAGTGATGAAGTGTTTCCCGGCTTAAAACTGTGACAGCTTCCCAGCGACCTCCTTCACTTGTGTTAGAAGCGCTAACTTCCCTCTGCAGCTCAACGCCTCTCTCCAACCCTCTGCTACCACCCTAAGGAGATTCCCTTCCTCATTTCTACAACAAACTCCCGCTTAGATTCCTCCCCAACGTCCTTCTCATCCTTGGGTTTTGTTTTACTCCCTTCCTGGGTAAGGAGTACGGCTGTGATGGAGGGAGGGGCTGGCCTCAGCGCGTCCCGTGCTGGGTGTCCTCGGAGCAGCCGGGACTGATGCCAGCCCCTTCCTCCATCACAGTCCTACTCTCACACAAGGTGACCAGGTGTCACCTGGTCATGTCTGTCGCCCCTGGGTGGTCTGGGCCTGCGGCTTCCGACCTCTCACCTGAGCCTTACGCTGCGGTCACCTCATCCAGCTCCCTTTTACGTCCTCGAAGATTTCCGCCCCTTGACCCCCTCCCCACCGGGGGTGCCTCCCTGAGTCCCCGAGGGGCTTGGATCCCCAGAGACATTTCCTCCCCAGCACCCTCCGGAGCTCTGCGTCCAGCTGTGTCATTACCCGATGAGTGTCTGTCCCCCTTTGCGAAAGTGAGCGGCGACAGGGCCTGGCACGCAGCAGGTGCGGGAAGGGGTGACGGTGCGGAGCCAGGGACAGACGTGGAACGGGAGTGTCCCGCGCCCAAGCCCGGCCGGGAGGAATCGGGGACCCCGGGGCGTCCCCCGCTCCCCATCGCGGGGCCGGAAGCCGCCGGCTGGTGCCCTCCCCGCGATGCCCACAGCCTTATCTCTGCGCCCCGAGGGCCGCGGGAGGAGTCGCGGGCGCGCCGGGAGGGACTGGCAGTGGCATGGGCCGGGGGGCCCGGGGCGCGGGCCCGACTAGCCGCTTGCTGCCGCTGCTGCTGCTGCTCCGCCTGGCCCGCGGCGCCGCCGGAGAGCCGGGCGCCGACGGTGAGTGCGGGCGGGGACGGGCACTGGCGGCCAGCGAGGCCCCTGGCTGGGCCTCGAGGACGCTAGGCGCACGGACGCTTCCTGGCCCTTGGGCCGGGCCGGGCCGGCACGGTGCCAAGGCGTGGGGCGCAGGTGGGGCCCGCGCCGGTCGTTGGAGATCGGGAAGGAGGAGCTCAGAGAAGCGGGAGGTGGGGGGGCCTCCCCGCTGGGCTTCCCTGACCACGCCTGACCCCGCATCGCCGTGGGACGCCGGTTTTGAGGCCGCCTGGCCGGGCCCTCAGGGACCACCGCTGCCCGGGAGGCGGGGTGGGGGCTGGGCGCGAGCGCGGACCTGGGCAGGGCGGCGCCCAGGGTAGGGCGGGGAGGGCCAGGGCGTTCCGCGGCGCTATCCGGCTTCCGGCTCTGCGTTGGCTTTTGCTTCATACATTTTTGACCTGAAGCAATTTTCTTTCCACTTTTAATATTATCATGTTGATGAACTGCCAGATGCTCAACACGGTGAGAAAGAAGTGTAAGGAAGAGTACAGGAATGAAGCCATTCATTCACTCATTCATTCACCAGATGGCTCTCCAACAGTTTCCCTGTGCGGGAAGTGGGCGGGCAGTGCGGGACCTCTTGGAGCTAATTGTCTGGAGGATTCAGACCAGCACGTGTTCCATTTCCAGGCGATCGAGGGAGTTGTCTTTCCTCCTCTGCAAAATGCTATATTGAGCAGAGTAGGAATTACACAGAGGATTCAGACATGCAGGGAGGTGACATTCTTCCAAATAACTGTAATACTAGGCAGAATGGCATGAGTGCTTTGAGAAGGCCTAGGTGGTGAGGGCCGGGAAAGATTCCTTCTAGCTTGGGAAATCGGTGGTGACTCCTGAGCTGGGCCATCAAGGATTAGTCATATTTGGATATGGGAAAATGTGGAAAAGACATCCCAGCTCATAGCAGAAGGCACTGCCGCCTCTCCACAAATGTGTCGAATGAACGAATTCCTTCAGAATTCAGACGGGGGTAGAAGGGAAGGAAGCACGTGGAGGTATGGAAAGCAGAGTGCAGAGTGCCTTGATTGGCAGACCTAGGTCTTTGGACTTAGCTGTGGCTGGAAGCCACTGGAAGCTGTTTCAGGGAGTGACATGAAAAGTGGGTCCAGCCGGTTCCAGGTGCTTAGGGAGCCGCGGGTTACCATGCAGATGGCCAAATCCAAGAACCACACCACACACAGCCAGTCCCAAAAATGGCACAGAAATGGCATCAAGAAACCCCAATCGCAAATATACAAATTTCTTAAAGGGGTGAACCCCAAGTTCCTGACAAACATGCACTTTGCCAAGAAGCACAACAAGAAGGGCCTAAAGAAGATGCAGACGAACAATGCCAAGGCCATGAGTGCACCTGCCGAGGCCTTGCCCTTATAAAGCCCAAGGAGGTTAAGCCCAAGATTCCAAAGGGTGTCAGGCTGTGGCAGCCAAAGGACAAGGACAAGGAAAAGCCAAGGCCCAGGCTACAGCTCCAGCTTCAGTTCCAGCTCAGGCTCCCAAAGGTGCCCAGGGCCCTACAAAGGCTTTAGAGTAGAGATCTCTGTCTGCCAATGTGAGGACAGAAGGATTGTCCCTTGGGCTGCTATCTGCATGGGGCTGGTGTCCTCCTTTGCTATTTGTACAAATAAACTTGAGATGGCGGGGAGAGGGTCTAAGGGACCCCCATCTTCCTTACTAAAACCAAACACTGATCATTATATGGAAATGGAAGGAAATTTCCATGTGATGAGATACAGGGGGACTTGTGGTTGAGATTCCTCCCTGTCGCCCCCACCCCCATTCTCTTTGCCTTGGGACTCTCTGCCTGGTGGGTATTTTGATAGCTCGATCTTCTGGAGTGCCATTTTTGTAATGCTAGGTGCCCTGTGCGGTGGCTCAGGCCTGTAATCCCAGTACTTTGGGAGGCCAAGACAGGCAGATAACGAGGTCAGGAGATCGAGACTATCCTGGGTAACACAGTGAAACCCCATGTCTACTAAAAATACAAAAAATTAGCCAGGTGTGGTGGCACACTCCTGTAGTGCCAGCTACTCGGGAGGCTGAGGCAGGAGAATTGCTTGAACCTGGGAGATGGAGGTTGCCTGAGCTGAGATCGCACACTGCACTCCAGCCTGGGTGACAGTGAGACTCCATTAAAGAAAAAATATAGATAGATAGATAGATTTCTTCCTTGCCTCCATGTCCCAGGACAGTGTGCATAGGACTTGTAGATGCTTGGCATCTATTTCAGGATCTTCATGTGATCTCTCTAAGGTAGGAAACTGTCCAATATGGTCCCATTGAATTGCTAGGCCAGGATAACTGAATGCAGCTAGTAGCTACCTAAGGTCATCTGAAACTAAAGGTTTTAGGGTGAATTTGGGGAAACAGAAGTCAAGGCTTCCTGGCTGAGCCTCCTCTCCTTATGTAGACACTCTTCCTTCATTTTCGACCTTGGAGAACCTGGTTTTATGCAGGGCAGGTTTCCTTACAGTGGACAATGTAGGGAAAGACTGAAGGCTTTGCCAAGCCCATTGAGGAAGTTCTTGTAGTAGCTGGCCTGGAAGTTCTGAGGACTGGGCCCACAATAATGACAGCAGAAGAGGACTGAATGTAGACAATAAGAAATGGACCAGGGCCAGGTGTGGTGGCTCAACCCTGCAATCCCAGAACTTTGGGAGGCTGAGGTAGGTGGATCATCTGAGGTCAGGAGTTCGAAACCAGCCTGGCCAACATGTTAAACCCCATCTCTACTAAAATATACAAAAATTAGCTGGGCATAGTGGTAGGTGCCTGTAATCCCAGCTACTTGGGAGGCTGAGGCAGGAGAATCGCTTGAACTGGGGAGGCGGAGGTTTCAGTGAGCTGAGATTGTGCCACTGTGTTCCAACTTGGGAGACAGAGCAAGATTCTGTCTAAAAAAAAAAAAAAGAAATGGACAAGAAGGAAGGATTTAATAACAGATGTGAAGGTGCAAGGGAACAGAAGGGGAGAGATGACACTAAGGCTTGGCGACTGGGCGACTGCGTATATGTTTTTATGGGAGGAGAAAGATCGGGAAAGAAAGATGATTAGTTGTTTTGGATATCCTGAATTTGAAGCGCTGTTATGGATTTGGAGAGATGAAATCAACAGACAGCTAGGGCTGTGGGTGATAGGTGTGTGCAAGCCTTGCAGACTTGGTGGTTGCTTGAAACCTTGAGGTTGACAAGACTGAGAGGATGAAGGACAGATTCTTGGAGTGGATTCTTGGAGTTCAGACGGCAGATGCAAGCTGAGAAGAAAGAAGCAGCAGCCAGCTAGGATGGAGGAAGACTGGGCTTGTTTAGTCAAGGAAACTAGGGGAGAGGAAGCCGAGGCGTGGAGATTGAGAGAAAGGCTTTGAATTGGATGGCTCTGGTCAATGGGGACCCAGAGCTAGCAGAGAAGAGAGGGTGAGAACTAGATGTAAGGGCTGTAAAGTGAGGGCAGAGACCTTGGTTACAGAGTAGATAGTCTTTTTTTTTTTTTTTGAGACAGAGTCTCTCTCTGTTGCCCAGGCTGGATGGAGTGCAGTGGTATGATCTCGCTCTCTGTAACTTCTGCCTCTTGGGTTCAAGGGATCCTCCTGCCTCAGCCTCCTGAGTAGCTGGGATTACAGGTACACACCACCACACTCAGCTAATTTTTGCATTTTTAGTAGAGACAGGTTTCGCCAGGTTGGTCAGGCTGGTCTCCAACTCCTGACCTCAAGTGATCTGCCTGCCTCCACCTCCCAAAGTGCTGGGATTACCGGCATGAGTCACTGCGCCTGGCCTTGGAGTAGATACTCTTTAAAGAAGTTAGAAGGAAAACGAAGGTAGCATTCAGCTGGGCTAGTCAAATCAGTCTAAGATTCTTAGGGAATGCAAAACAGACTCAAACATATTTTAGACTGAGGGGTATTATTTAGTAGAGAGGGGAAAATTGAAAAAGCAAAAATAAATGAGATGGTTAATGGATAGAGAAGGTAAAAAATTAAACTTGGGCTATAAGTGGGAGAGGTTAGTTTCTGAAAGTGGTGGGGTGAGGAAGAAGATTGGAGAAATGTGCTTCCCTTCTCCCATGGCAGGCTACTTATTGAGCAATACTCATATTTCAAAGCAAGTCTGGGTGTCCTCCCTCCTCCTAGGGAGTCCGTCGGAGCTATCTGCGTCTCTCTGCAGCACCAGTGATACCATGTCCACAACTTGGTTATACACTTATACCATATTGGAATGTGATTGCTTACTAAACTAAAAGCTCCTTGTGGGTAGGGACAGTGGCTTGTATTAGGAATCTGGTATGCAAATAAATGAATACCACCCAGGCTGGAATAAGCAAAGGCTATTTATTCAGGGTTTCCTGTGGCAAGGGAGTCAGTCATCATCACTTCCATTTGGCAGAGACTCAACCAGGGGTGGAAAAGCTTTATAGTAGAAAAAGGAGGGAGGTTGCCGGGAGGGTGGTTCAGGTACACCCAGCTGGAGAAGCTTACTAGTAGCGTGCTAGTAGCATGCATCCCGTGTGATTGGTGAGGGGGGCCATATCTAGCTTTTCTGGTTGGTCTGAAGTTGGAAGTGGGGGCAAAAATTAGGGTAGCTGGCCGTTCCTGATTAAGACCTGACAATTTGGGGCTGATTGCTACAGAGTTCCTGGATTGATTGCTGCAGATTGTGGGTCGGAATTCTATTTTAATATATGGGCTGGGCACGGTGGCTCACGCCTGTAATCCCCATGCTTTGGGAGGCTGAGGTGGGCGGATCACCTGGGGTCAGGAGTTCGAGACCAGCCTAGTTAACATGGTGAAACCCTATCTCTATTAAAAATACAAAAAATTAGCTCGGCATGGTGGTGGGTGCCTGTAATCCCAGCTACTCGGGAGGCTGAGGCAGGATAATCGCTTGAACTCAGGAGGCGGAGGTTGCAGTGAGCTGAGATCATGCCACTGCACTCCAGCCTAGGTGACAAAGCAAGATTCCATATGATCTGGCTATTGTCCATTTGTATATTTAGCTTCTCACTGGCAACAAGGGCTGAATGACATTAATTGGCATCAAAGATGTTTTGGGGAGGAGAACTGAAGTCAGGTGATCGGAGTGTGAGGAAAGTGTGTTTGGCATGATTGATATGGCAGGAGGGTGTTGGTGGCTGGGTGGGGTGCAGGGCCCAGGGGAGTCCAGAGGGTACAAATGGGTGAGGAGGGGTAGAACCAGTCAGTCCTGTTTCTTAACCTTTCTCTGGCATTTGTTGCTGGAGTCTGGGGCTTGTTGGCTCAGGCCTGGCTGGGGGTCAGGAAGTTGTTCTTGCTGTACAGAGGTTACCTGACTTCACTCATCATTCATTTCATGCTTGGTCTTTAGTCTGTCTTCATGAATCACAGCAGCACATTCACTCCTCAGGGTGAGCCAGAGGAGGAAAGAAGAGAAATAGAGTGAGCAGATTGTTTTGGAGTGACTTAAATTTGCTTAAAATAAGGGCGCAGGATTAGAGTTGTTGAAGACGCCCATGATGGCCTGTCTTCCACCTCCAGGGACTTGGTCCTGGCTGTATTATCGGTCTTCTGGTCAAATTCTAAAATGGGATCCTAGGTCCCTGTAGCTCAAAATCGCAAGTGGTCTGTTGGCCTCAGCTCTGCAGAAGAGAGAGGGAAAATAAATTGCATGGATTAAGAAAAAGGGTACACCCAGCTGGGCGTGGTGGCTCATGCCTGTAATCCTAGCACTTTGGGAGCCCAGGGCGGGCGGATCACCTGAGGTCAGGAGTTGGAGACCAGTCTGACATGGCGAAACCCTGTCTCTACTAAAAATGCAAAAATTAGCCAGGTGTGGTGGTGCATGCCTGTAATCTGAGCTACTCGAGAATTACCTGAACCCTGGAGGCAGAGGTTGCAGTGAGCCGAGATCGTGCCATTGTACTCCAGCCTGGGCAACAAGAGCGAAATTCTGTCAGGGTTGGGGGTGGGGGCAGGGTACAACCTTCTGGAGAATGAGTCAAGTGTGAGACAGGCGTGAAAAGAACCGATAGGGGTTAAGTGAATGACTGCCCAACATGAACCTTTGGGTGTGGTCTGAGTTAATGGCACTCAGTGTAGGTTGGTTTCTGGTCCTGAGGCCAGGTGTGGGGGCCACACTGCTGGTTGATGTTGGTCAAAGAAGAAAGTGAACAGGATCAGGTCGTATGAGTTATTCCTCATATGAGGAAAGGTTGAGAGTTCTTTTTTTGTTGTTTGTTTTTTTTTTTAACTAGTCAAGTGCAGTAGTGAGAAGGGGGAAAGAGTAGAATGAGCTCCATCTGTAACTGACGGTGAACAATCAATGGAGATAACTCACTACCTTCGGACCAGCTTAAGTGAGAGTTCTTGATGGGGAGTGTCAGTCCTAAATTTGGGTGGGTGTGGGAAATATATGACGGTTTGAATAGCCCTGCGAATATTACATTGCTGGAGAGAGTAGAGTACTCTGTCTTGGGGGGATTTAAAAGCAGAGGCTATGCTTTCGTTTCTGGATGTTTTTTGTCAGGGATGTTGGAAAGGAGAGAACATGAGGTTTTTCAGATTCCTTCCACCTCTGAAATTTAATGCAGTCTTTCAAGAGGAAGGCAGTTTTATGTAGTGTTAAAGACAACTTGGGAATGCTTTTTCTTCCTGAGTTTTGGGCCCCTTTGGCTTATTTCCTCTGGTTGTTTGATCTGTCTCCACAAATCTGAGAGACAGAATCTCAGAAAGGTTGCGCGGTGGATTTGTTTGGTCTGACTGTGAATGGTTGGGAATTGGGTTAAAGCACGGCATTTGTGCTTTTTTGTTGTTGTTGCCTGTTGGTTTTTTAGAGATGGGGTCTTGGTTGTTGGCCAGGCTAATCATGAACTCCAGGGCTCAATAGATCCTCCCATTTCAGTCTCCCAAAGTGCTGGGATTGCAGGTGTGAGCCCTTGTGCTTGGCCTGCATTTGTGCTTTTAAAGTACCTTCTTCCCTTGACTGTGAACATCTCTTTACTGTAGTACTAAAGTCCCTCAGCTAACGTCTCAGAAGTACACTGAAGTTGTTGCTCATGTATTGAAGTAAAGAGTTAGAGTGGTTCTCAGAGGCTGGCAGTCTCCCTCCCATCCTGAGTTGCAGCTTGGTTGCAGTGGAGAGGAAGAACAGGTGAGCAGGGCTGAAAAGGTGAGGAGCTAAACTTTCAACTTCTGAGTCAGCTTTTACCCAGAAGGTTGGGAGGATGTGGCGAAGACAAGGAGTGATTATGTAAATTCAAATATTATGGTTTCTAGGATATCAGCCCATCAATGGGTAGACACCTGAATACACGAAGATATTGCTCTTGAGTTTTGCATCAATGCAGTTCTCCACCACTCTTCCCATTGGTGTAATCGGGAGTTGGCTAGCTAACCATCAGTGTTAGTACCTTCTTTTATTAACAAAGAGTTGTTGAGTGGTTAGTTATAACAATGTCTAACATATTTGAATTGCTTTTCATGTATTAACTCATTGATATGGTTTGGCTGTGTCCCCACCCAAATCTCATCTTGAATTGTAGCTCCCATAATTCCTATGTGTTGTGAGAGGGACCCGGTGGGAGACAATTCAATCGTGGGGGTGATTTCCCCCATACTGTTCCCGTGGTAGTAAATAAGTCTCACAAGATCTGATGGTTTTATAAGGGGTTTCTCCTTTCACTGTCTCTCAGTCTCTCTTGCCTGCTGCCATGTAACACATGCTTTTTGCTTTCTGCCATGATTGTGAGGCCTCCCCAGCCACATGGAACTGTGAGCCCATTAAACTTTTTTTTTTTTTTAAATAAATTACCCAGTCTCAGGTATGTCTTTATCAGTAGCATGAAGACAGACTAATATACACTCATTTACTCTTTTATCCTCACAACAACCATATGAAGTAGGTTTATTATTATTCTTACTTTACAGATTTATAGGAAACTGAGGCACAGAGATCACCAAGGATTACATAGCTAGTATGTGGCATAGCTAGGTTTATAACAAACCCAAGCGTTCTTAACCCATCAGGCCAAATACCAGGCACTGCATCTTGCAGACTGATTCTAAGAATAGTTACAAAATCTATGGAAATGGACACAAATATTCATGTAAATTGTCTCGCACATTTGCATATTACTTTACACTTCATACAGCATTTATATTTCTCATTTAATCTTGACCACAACATCTTCATCTCATGGATTAAAATTAGAGACCTGGCTGGGCACAGTAGCTCATGCCTGTGATCCCAGCACTTCAGGAGACCAGTGGAAGTATCGATTGAGCCTGGGGGTTTGAGACCAGCCTGGGCAACATAGGGAGCTCTGTGTCTGCAAAATGATAATAAAAAATTAGCTGGACATGGTGGTGCATGGCTGTGGTCCCAGCTACTCGGGAGGCTGAGGTGGGAGAATTACCTGAGCCTGGGAGGTTGAGGCTGCAGTAAACCACGAATGTGCCACTGTACTCCAGCCTGCGTGCCAGAGTGAGCCAAAAAACAACAACATTGGAGAACTGACAGTTTAACTGCTAAAATCATATCACCAGGGAACAGGAGAGAAGATTCCAACTTGGAGTTCAGAGAAGAACCCTGACTCTGGGTGAGACACCAAAACCTGTCTCATGCTCTCATTGTTAGATGTAGTTTTAGATGGGGTTACGACTTCAGAGCTGAGACGGGCAGTGAACCTGGGTCAGCAGCCTTAGCTGGGGGATGTGGTAATAGCAACAAAGAACACTTGTCAGGCTTTCCCTCCTTTTAGATTTTGGCCTCTTCAACTTTCCTGTTTCTCTGCCAGTAATTCTAGATGTCCCTCGGGGTCCCTCTCCTCCGCAGCATTCCCTCGGTTACTACATGGCAACCACCTCTCTGCTTTCAGGCCCTGAGTGTGCTGATGACAGAACTAAAGCCATCCTGGACGTGGGTACCAAGAACCCCCTGCCACAGCTCTCCCTCAGATCATAGTGAAGCTTTAATGCTCTTTCTCTGGCCCAGAGAATTCCTCTCCCTCGGGTTATTCTATTACCTTTGTCCCATAGCTGTGCTATGCGGCAATTGAGACTTGGTGAAAGACTGCTTTCAGTATTGCCTTTTCTTTCCTCCGGATTCTGACTCCAGTTCCTGAGGTTGAGGTCGGGGTAGTCTGGCAGTGCACCTCTCTGTGTGGTCCACCTGGGAGCAGTTTAGAAACACTGATTCTCAGGCCCTGCCTCTCCCCTGCTGAATCAGAATCTTTAGGGACGCTGTGTTTTAACAGGATCTCCAGGAAGCATGACCAACTGTCTTGGTTTGCACAGAATTGAGGGGTTTCCCAGGACACAGGACTGTTTGTATTAAAAGGAGGACGTTAGTCACTCTGTCTACAGGTGATTCTTAACTGAGCCCCAGGCTGTGGAACAGTGGACTCGTGTGGCCAGAGGGTTGCCCTGCAAAGTCCTGCAGAATAGGCTCATCATGGCTGAATAGTAAGCACCCCTGCCTGTATTTTCTTTAGAAATCACTTTCTCATCTGCAGATAGTCTGAGAAGCCTTGATAGCCTGGAACCCATCTTAGTTTTTTTTACCGGTATAGGGAACAAATATGTATTGAGACAAATTCTACTATGTGCCAGTTACTGTCTTTGGGGTTATACTTATGCTAAATTTCTTTCTTTCTTTCCTTCTTTCTTTCTTTCTCTCTTGATTTCTTTCTTTCTGTTCTTTTTCTTTCTCCTTCTTTCCTTCCCCTCTTTTTTCTTTCTTTCTCTCTTTCTTTTCTCTCTTTTTTCTTTCTCTTTCTCCTTCCTTCCTTTCTCTTTCCCTTTCTTTCTTTTCTCTTTTTCTCTTTCTCCTTCCTTCCTCTCTTGTTTCTTCTCTTTCTTTCTTTTTGATGTGTGTATCTCATCTAAATAAATTACTCTTAATAGGTCATTAAAACAGGTACCCTAAGAATGAAGTGTATGCCAGGTGTGGTAGCTCACACCTGTAATCTCAGGACTTTGGGAGGCTGAGGTGGATAAATCACTTGCGTCTAGGAGTTCCAGACCAGCCTGGGCAATAGGTTGAAATTCCATCTTTCAAAAAAAATACAAAAATTAGCCAGGTGTGGTTGCCTGTAGTCCCAGCTTCTTGGGAGGGAGGCTGAGATGGAAGGATCACTTGAGCCCAGGAGGTGGAAGCTGCAGTGAGCTGTGATCATGCTATTGCACTCCAGCCTGTGCAGCAGAGTGAGACCCTGTGTCAAAAGGGGGGAAAAAAGTCGGTGTGGTGGCTCATGCCTGTAATCCTAGCACTTTGGGAGGCTGAGGCGGGTGTATTGCTTGAGGTCAGGAGATTGAGACTAGCCTGGCCAACGTGGTGAAAATCCATCTCTACTAAAAATACAAAAATTACCCGGGTATGGTGGTGCACACCTGTGGTCCCATCTATTCAGGAGGCTGAGACACAAGAATCACTTGAGCCTGGCAGGTAGAGGTTGCAGTGAGCTCTGATTGTGCCAATACTCTCCAGCCTGGGCGACAGAGCGAGACCTTGTCTTAAAAAAAAAAAAAAATCAAAGACCTAGCACAACAGGGTGACTGTAATTTAATTGTATATTTTAAAGTAACTAAAAGACTATGACTATTGTTTATAATACAGAGGATAAATACTTAAGGGGATGGATACCCATTTTACGTGACGTAATTACTACACATTGCATGCCCACATCAAAACATCTCATGTCGCCCATAAATATATACACCTACAATGTACTCACAAAAGTTAAAGTTAAAAATAAAAAAGAAGGAAATGTCAGAACTTGAGGGAGAAAGGACTTTAGGGAGCTGTTTATCCTCTGCTATTGAAAATGTGATCCACCTGTGACCTTGTTAGAAATGCAAAATACAAGGCTTCTCCCAGACCAACTGAATTGGAGCCTGCAGTTTAACAAAGGTTAAGATCCCCAGGTGTGTTTTTTTTTGTTTGTAGTTTTCTTTTTCAGTATGTATGTATTTTTTAATATTTATGGGTACATAGTAGGTGTGTATATTTATGGGATATATAAGTTTTCTTTCTTTTTTTTTAGAAACAGGATCACACTCTGTTTTCTAGGCTGGAGTGCAGTGGTGTGATCATAGCTCATGTAACTTTGCTCTCCTGGGCTCAAGCAATCCTCCTGCCCCAGCCTCCCCAGGTGATTTGAATGCACTTTAATATTTGAGAAGCCCAAAGTTTTGTTTTAAAGATGAAAAAACTGAGATCCAGAAAGGTTAAGTGATGTGCTCAAGGTCACACAGTGAGTTAGACCCAGCTAGATCTAGGATCCAGTTCTGACTAGCTTTCCAGTCCAGTGCTTCTCCTATACCTGGCTGCCTTCCTCTAAGGCCGTGTGTTTGTCTGGGCCTATTTATTAAATAAACTTGAACTTAATTCAGTTTCTTTTAAAACATTTTCTATTCTATCCTTCACTAATTCAGACTAGACTTCCTTTAATTTATTGGAGTGAGTCCCACCTCTTTGCTTCGATTTTTTATGTTTATTAAATTTACTCAGTAGTTATATGAAATAGTCATTTTCCAGCTGAGGTTAAGGTTTTTGTTTTTTGAGACAGAGTCTTGATCTGTTGCCCAGGCTGGAGTGCAGTGGCACAATCTTGGCTCACTGCAACCTCTGCCTCCTGGGTTCAAGTGATCCTCCTGCCTCAAGCACCTGAGTAGCTGGGATTACAGGTGTCGGCCACCATGCTTGGCTAATTTTTTTGTATTTTTGGTGGAGATGGGGTTTCAGCATGTTGGCCAGGCTGGTCTCGAACTCCTGGCCTCAAGTGATCTGCTTGCCTTGGCCTCCCAAAGTGCTGGGATTACAGGCATGAGCCACCACACTTGGCTGAGTTTTTGCAAATGGAGCTATATAAATTCTGCATCTTTATAATAATGTTTTTTATTTTAAAATTTTTTAAAGAGACAGTCTAGCTCTGTTGCCCAATCTGGAGTGCAGTGACTCAATCAAAGCTCACTGCAGCCTTGATCTCCTGTGCTCAAGAGATCCTCCCACATCAGCCCCACAAGTAGCTGGGATTACAGGTACGCACCACCATGCCCAGCTAATTAAAAAATCTTTTTTTGTAGAGATGGGGTCTTGCTATGTCGATCAGGCTGGCACTTTGGGAGGCTGAGGTAGGAGAATTATTTGAGGCCAGGAGTTTGAAACCAGCCTGGGCAACAGAGTAGGATCATGTCTCTAAAAAAATAAATAAATAAAATAAAATAAATTAGCCAGGTGTGGTTAATTTTTTAATCTCACCTGTAGTTAGGACTAGAGGGATGTGCCTGTGGTCCTAACTACTTTGGAGGCTGAGGAGGGAGGATTGCTTGAGCACAGGAGGTCGAGGCTGCAGTAAGCTGTTGTCACACCATTGCACTCCAGCCTGGGTGACAGAGTGAGACCTTGTCTCAACAAACAAACAAACAAAAAACCCCAAAATGATGAGATTACAAGTGTGGGCCACTGCACCCTGCCCTAGACAAGTATTTTATATAAGAAAAAAAAATTAAAAATTTCCATTTGTCAACCTTAAATAATGAGATTCAGAACCTAAGATTAAATATAGAGTTTATTCAAGCATAAAACTTGAGTGTGGCCACTGGGAAACACTGACTTCAAATGAATGGAGTTTCATTCCAAAGTGGGGAAGTTATAGTTTCCTTTATGTAGAAATTGTAGCAGAATTACATTTTCTATACAAGATCAGTGTGTATGCCACAGGATTTGGTTGGTTACAGATTGCTACATTCCAAGGAAATTACTTTATTACTCCATGAGGAGAGGTAGTGATCTGAGTGGGTCGAATCTCTGGTGCCATTTGGTCTTAATTATTTACAGGGAGAGAGAAAGGCAGAAGCTGCAGCTGTATACTTTGTGACTCAAACTCTATAGCCACGTTCCCCTCAAGGCTTGGTGTAACTTGAAGTTCCAACAGTTTTAAGTTTAAATTATTTAATTTCACACATTGTACTGTTTCAATAGTATCACGTTTATGTCTATTACTGTACTACACACATTTGTGTGTGATTTCAGGGTCTACTTAAGGTTTTTAGTCTTTGAACAGTTGGTTTATGTTGTCTGTTCACTGGGGGAGTATCTTATAATGGGCTTCCTTGGTTTTCAATGAAAAATTCTTACAGGCTTCCTTAGCTTGGGTTGCTTTAGTTACTTGTTCTCTAAAGCTATGTACCTGCTGTCTACCGTCTCTCAATGGCATCATGAGAAATTGGGGATCCAGAAACAAAATGATTTCCCTGTAGAAATCTGTGTTTCCCTCCCCTTTTTTTGCCATCAAAGCTTTAATTATATTAGTCCCCAAGTGAAAACAAAGCAAACGTTTATCATCAGATTGTGCACCATGTATTATCAGATTATCGTCAGATGCAAATTGTGCATCATATATTATGCATCTTGAGTTAGCAGTTATTTCGTGGTTGTATACATTTGTTAAAACCCACTGAAACTGTACACTTAAACATGGGGATGTTTTATTTTATGCATATGATATCTCAATAAAGTTAATTTTTAAAGTAAAAAATGTAATTTTCAGTGTTTCTTTACTATTGTGGTAGAGATAAGGCAAACGTTGACCATTTTAGCCATTTTGAAGTGTACAACTGAGAGGCAAGTTGTATATTGTTGTGCAACCATCACTACCATCCATCTTCAGAACTTTTTCATCATCCTAAACTGCAGCACCGTACCCAAGATTTAGGGTATTTAATAAGATTGCATTCTTTTTTTTTTTTTTTTTTTAAGGCAGAGTCTTGCTCTGTCACCCAGGCTGGAGTGCAGTGGTGAAATCTCGGCTCACTGCAACCTCTGCCTCCCGGGTTCAAGCAATTCTCCTGCTTCAGCCTCCCAAGTAGCTGGGATTATAGGCGCATGCCACTGAAACTGGCTAATTTTTGTATTTTAATAAAGATGGGGTTTCACCGTGTTGACCAGGCTGGTCTTGAACTCCCAACCTCAGGTGATCGGCCCACCTCAACCTCCCAAAGTACTGGGATTACAGGCGTGAGCCACCATGCCTGGCCAAGATTGCATTCCATGTACAAATTAAATTGGGGAGAATGTTCATATGTTCACCATTGTAGTGTTGATCACAAATGGGTTTTTTAATTTGACCCAGGATCCATTATTTAGAAAGTATTTCCAAGATTTTAGTTGCGTGTCATTACTTTTTTGAAATTTTTATTTTTTGAGATGGAGTCTCACTTTGTCACCCTGCCTGGAGTGCAGTGGTGCTATCTCGGGTCACTGCAACCTGTGCCTCCAGGGTTCAAGCAATTCCCCTGCTTTAGCCTCCTGAGTAGCTGGGACTACAGATGTGTGCCACCATGCATGGCTAATGTTTTTGTATTTTTGGTAGAGACAGGGTTTCACCATGTTGACCAGGCTGGTCTCAAACTCCTGGCGTTGAATGATCCACCTGCCTTGGCCTCCCAAAGTGCTGGGATTACAGGCATAAGCCACTGTGCCTGGCCTTGCATGTCATTACGAATTGACAATGTCCTGATCACACAGTTTTAAAATGTTTTGTGCAAAAATGTTAACGTGTTAAGATGGTTAAATATATTTAACCCATATGATGGACATTTAGGTACCGGGACTCATCCTCACTTCAGTTTGGTGTGTTGTCCTAATCTGGAGCCTGCTGGTCCGTTTTCTCCCAGTTGTAAAATTCTGTTTTGTGCAGCATCAGTGAAGGAATCTGGGCATTTAACTACTCCTTGCAGACGTTTTCAGCCAGTTCCTTGAACTTTCATTCCTATTCCTTATGTTTATCTTCTGAAATTTGCAGAGACTCTGTTTCCTGGGCCTTTCTGGGATTGGCTTTTAGTTCTTCCTCTGTGCTAAGACAATTACCATCAACCCATCTCCTTTTCTTTTTTAACAGAGATTATGTTGCCCAGATTAGTCTCAAACTCCTGGGATCAAGGCCTCCCAAAGTGCTGAGATTACAGGCATGAACCACTGTATCTGGCCCATCCGTCTCTTTCTCAACTTCTTTATTTTTATTTTTTTGAGGCAGGGTCTTACTCTGTTACCCAGACTGGAGTGCCGTGGCATGATCTCAGCTCACTGCAACCTCGATCTCCCGGGTTCGAGTAATTCTCCTGCCTCAGCCTCCTGAGTATCTGGGACTACAGGTGCCCGCCACCATGCCTGGCTAATTTTTGTATTTTTAGTATAGACAGCGTTGGCCAGGCTAATCTCGAACTCCTGACTTCAAGTGATCCACCCGCCTCAGCCTCCCAAAGTGCTGGGATCACAGGCATGAGCCACTCTGCCTGGCCTCTTTCTCATCTTCTGAAATAGTGTTGGCATCTTTGTCTGCCATCATCTTCTCTCCCAGGGTTTATACCTTTCTAGTCTTTTACATAATCCCCACCCCCCCCAGTGTATTTGATAATATTTTCTAATTCTTTAACATCTTTAAAATTTTATTTACTAATCCTTAAATCCCCTTTTTCTTTTTTCCTTTTTTCAGGATTCTTGTGTTAAAATTCTAGTGTTTCTTTTTTTTTTTTTTCTTGGCTGCCTGCTTTTCTCTCTCTTTTTTAGGCATGAAACCAAGCTGGGCAATTTCCAGACACTCTAACCATGCTGCTGTTTTGTGTGCTCCTTTTTAAAATAAGAGATAACACAAAAATGAGACAAACCACTAATCATCACTAAGTAATACCAAATAAACCATGGAATATTTATTTACAAAATTTATTCTATCTCAGACCATAAAGGAAAATGCAATACATTTGAAAAAGGTAAAATTTTTAAAGGTCACATTAAAATATACTCCTAAGGTATAAAAACACATAAAACTCACATTTTCTGGAGTCAATACGTTTTTATACCTAGTGTGAAGCATTTCAATTTTGATATGCCCTTTGTTCTAAGAATTATTTAGGAGAATGTTCTGTGGTTTGCAAGTAGGTTTCTTTTGGGGATGCCAGTCTTATGTTTTGCTTGATAGTTTTATTACATTATTATGTGGTCAGATAATTCGGCCCTTAACATTTTTACTTTTTTTGGAATTTGTTGCATTTTTCTTTATGGTCTGAGACATAATAAATTTTGTAAATAGTCCATGGCTAATTTGGTATTACTTAGTGGTAATTAGTGTTTGTCTTATTTTTGTGTTATCTTTTATTTAAAAAAAAAATACAAAAAACAGCAGGGTGGTTAGAGTGTTTAGAAATCCCCAGTCTCAGTCAGTTTCAGCAGCCTGAGGGCTAGGCTATCTTACCTGGGAGATAACAGAGCCAAAAATAAAATGAAATTTAATGCTGGAAAGATTCTCTTTACTAGGTCACTCCTGAAATTACAGAGGCACTGAGAGCAAAACACAGTATACCACACAGCCTTGGGTAGAAATTCTTTTTTGATCTTGGGCCATATTTCGCCATCTGGTAGATTTGGATGTTTTCGAAGTTTTAGCCTCAAACAATTCTGCTGTTTATTTCAATAATTGGGATCTGGTCATCCTACTGGGACTTGGCTGTTATGTCACTGTCATCTTAAACACATTCATTTTTTTCTTTGAAAAAAATAAAAAGAGTAGAGTAATAGGCAGCACTGTTCCTCTTCACTCCATTTGCTTTTTGAGTTGCAGCGAGTAGGATTTCAGATTTCTCTATCCAGGCAGTCAATAAAAATATATTGAGTGTCTGCACTGTGCCATCATAACATATGGGCAAATGATATCATCTCTATCCTTGAGCAGCTCATTCATAATACTGAGCTTGGAAGACAAAGCTAGAACCAAATGTAATGACTCATTAACATGATTGATTGGGGAATGTGCAAGTGTTAGGGTCACACAGAGGAAGATGCATTTCATTTTCCTTAAGAATGGAGGAATGGGTCAGGCGCGATGGCTCGCACCTGTCACCCCAGCTTCTTGGGAGGCTGAGGCCGGTGGATCCTTCAAGCTCAGGGGTTCGAGACCAGCCTTGACAACATAGGGAGGCGCCATCTCTACAAAAAGTACACAAATTAGACAGGTGTGGTGGCGTGCACCTGTAGTCCCAGTGACTTGGGAAGCTGAGGTGGGGAGAATTGCATAAGCCCAGGAGGTCAGGGCTCAGTGAGCTGAGATCATGACACTGAGCTTCAACCTGGACAACAGAGTCAGACTCTATCTCAAAAAAAAAAAAGGAAGAAAAAAATGGAGTTGTGGGGAAGACCTCAGAGGGAATGTGACATTTAAGCTGGGCCTTTTTTTTTTTTTTTGAGATGGAGTCTCTCTCTGTCACC
>CAUYLG010070758.1:0-25912 GCA_963573385.1 Cacajao melanocephalus
GATTTATCCACCTGTCATCTTTGTAATTGCCGACTTTCAGATTGGGTCTGAGTGGACGTCCAGCTTGTTGGTGATGAAGTTTTTTCTGTTTCTTAGTTTTCCTTTGGCAGATGCCCCTTCCCCACAGAGCTAGGCCTTCCCGGGTTCAGCTGTGCTTATTGTGAAACTCTCAGTCCTCAGCGCTTCCAATTGCTGTTCTCCTTGTGGAGATGGGACCAGCCGAGCCCGACTCAAAGGGCACCCAGTCTCGTATACTCCACACTGAGAAGTGCTGCGCCACGCCGGGGCGCCGGCAAAACAGTCGCGCTGGCCAAAAGAGTCACGCTGGTGACCCGTGTGGCTCCTCCGCTGGGTATCTCCCAGTTTGTGGGCAACAGAAATTCATCTGAAATTGCGGTGTCCACTCGCTCTCTGAGCTTTCACTGGGAGCTACAATCCTGAGATGCTGCTAATCGGCCATCTTGAATCTCTCTCCTTATAATCCCATTCTTAAAGTCCAAACCCAATCAGGGTATATACCCAAAACATCTCCAACCTGAACCCAGCCTTTCAAATCCAGCTGCACCTTTAAACCTGAGGGCCTTCTTAAGGTCCTGCCTTCCAAAACTCTCTGGATCTTTCCTTCTTGATCAGGTTCCCACTGCTCCAGTGAGCTCAGAGGACCCATGCTCAGAAAAGAGCCACCACCCTCAGAGGCCATCTTGAAGCAGCAACTGTCTGACTTGGGGGCTGGGGTGGGGTTGGGGTGGGTCACCTGGGGTCTCTTTTCCTGCCTGGGAACTGACCCCTCATGCCCTTGTCTTGACAGTGTTACCCATCTCTGGATGGGCAGCGTGGCAAATGCTGGTGTGTGGACCGGAAGACAGGGGTGAAGCTTCCGGAGGGCCCGGAGCCGATGGGGGAGCTGGACTGCCAGCAACTGGCTGACAGCTTTCAAGAGTGAGGCCCGCCAGCAGGCTGAGGGCTCAGCATCCCCTGCTACTCCTGTGCTCTGGAGGCTGCAGAGCTGACCTGGAGTGGAGTCTGAGTCTGAGTCCTGTCCCTGCCCAGAAGTTTCCCTCGAGTGCACGTGTGCACATGTGCATGTGTTTGCACGTGTGTGTGTGTGTGTGTGTGTGTGTGCTTATGAGCCCTTGGGGTAAGCCACAGCCTGGGGTGTTCTCTTTGGTCTTACACAGCCCAAGAGGACTGAAAGTGGCACTTAGCCCAAGAGGTCTGAGCCCTGGTGTGTTTCCAGATCGATCCTGGATTCACTCATTCATTCATTCTTTCATTCATTCTTTCATTCATCCATCCATTCAGCTACCTAAAAACATTTGCTGACCACATACTATGTACCAGCTCTAGTTTTCAGCCTTGGGAGCTTTTATTCTGACTTTCTCTGATTTTGGCATGTGGGGATACTTCTATAAGGTGAGCTCAATCCTGTGGGAGAAGAAAAACCTCATTCCCAGAGTCAGAGGAGAAGAGACATGTACCCTGACCATTGTCTCTCCTCTTAAGCTAGTTAGAGGGTGGGAGCCTGGGGAAGTGTGGGGTAGCAGATGGCTTAATGATCACGAGACCCAGACCCACTCCCAAAACTCAGACTTGCCAGGCTCCCCTTCTCTTCTTCCCCAGGTCCTTCCTTTAGGTCTGGTTGTGGTGCCATCTGCTTGGTTGGCTGGCAGAGAGACCCTGCTGTGGGCGAGGAAAGGGGGTCAAAGGAAGACTTGAAGGACAGAGGGCTAGGGGGATGGGGTGCATTTCTCTGAGCAGCCAGTGTGGGAAGAAAGAATGCAAGAGTGGATTGAATGTGCCTAATGGAGAAGACCAAGTGCTAGATGAGGGGGCTTCCTGGGTCCTGTTCCCTACCCCATTGTGGTCACAGCCATGAAGTCACCTGGATGACAGTATCCTTCCAGTGGCTCACTGCTTGTGGCTCTGCCTCCCTCTCCATATCTCCTTCCCCTGCAGCTCCCTCCCCACACCTCCCTATTCCCCTGGGCATCTTCTGGCTTGACTGGACGGAAGGAGTCTTAGGAACCTACCAGTTGGCCATGATGTCTTTTCTTCTTTTTCTTTCTTTCTTTTTTGTTTTTGTAACAAAACAGAATAAAACCAACAAATGTCCAGAGAATTGTGTTTGACTGATTTATTCACAGTTAGACACAGGGATGCACCAGGGATGGAGAGATGGGGACAGATTTGGGGAGGTGAGCATGATCCCCAGACCCCCCTGTATGGTAAAGGACTGAGAAGGACGGTCAATCTGCTTCCTCTTCCCTGCAGCCTCTTCCCAGGGAACTCCTTGGCTTCAAAGTCTGCACAGTCTTAGACTCCCGGTGGGCAAACAGTGGCTCCTGAAAGGGGGGCGTGAACAAGGACAGAGCTGTGTCTGGGGTCAGCTGGCATGTGGAGCCGGGGCATTTCCTAGGGCATCAGACAGATGGGGCTCACATCTGGATTTGATTTATTAATTTGTTGGGAAGGGGCAGGGACACTGCCCTGCATTTGGGGAAAAGGGGTAGACACTTCTGACTGCTGGGATCTCTGACTCGGGCATTATGCTGAGATTGGGGGTTGGGAGGGGTTGAATTTGCTGAAGCCACAGCTTCAGAGTTTGTGCTCATGTGGTATGCCTGGATTCTTGGCCATCCTCCAAATGCCCCTCTTCTCCCACACCTTTGTGCCGCGTGTGTGTGTGTGTGTGGGTGGGTGGGTGTGTGTGTCAGGGGGTGGGGGCCCGGGAGCAGAAGCTGATCTCGGTGGGGGCCTTTTTCTAGGAGGTTGCAGGCAGTCTGGAGACAGTGCACCGAGCCTGCTGCCTGCTGCGGACGCTCCCTCCTGTCTAGCTGTGTCCTGGATGCTCAGCCCACTCCCCAGCTCCAGAGGCACTCCCAGGCTTCTGGTCTCACTGGGATCTCACTTTGTTGGCACCTGTCTGGTCTGTATCTTGAGGCTGGGTCTGCAGTTCCATCTCTCTAGCTCTGCCCCAGCAGTGACATCTGCAGCCTTCTGGTCTCCCTGAGGCACCATGGCGGCTACCAGCATCAGGAGATAAAGAACAAAGCCGTGCTGAGGGTTGCCCCCTCAGCCCCAGCCACTCTTCACAGAGCCCCCTGCTTCTGGAGCGTAGGCCAAGGCCTGTAGGGGTGGGAGGTGGTGCAAGCTGAAGACTAAGTTTTAGGGTCCAAGTTTAGGGAAAGTATCTCTTTCCCTAAGGCATCTTTTCCAACTCCCTTTGTCTCTAGTTCCCTTCCCGATGCTGTAGCCTTGCACCCCTGATAGTGACGGTAGAAAGTCCTTTTTCTTTCGTGGGCTTCCAAAAAAAGCCAAGTTGGCTTAGAAGTAGCTGTGTGCATGGCCTGGGTGTGCCTTTGTGACATACGTGCATTTGTGGAGTATGTGTGCTTGCACGCGTGCGAGTGAGTACACTGCAGTGATACCCAAAACGCGAGAGCGCATGGGCTTTTAGGGGGTGCGCATGCCTGTTTGATGTGTGAGTCTGGGTGTGTGTAGGCAAGGTGTGCATTTGTGTGGTGTGTAGATGTGGTGTTTCTCAGTGTGAACACGTGTGCGATTCGAGGAGCGAGGGAGTGAGACATTCACGGAGCATGCACGTCCTCCTGACTACGCATGAGAGAACTCTCGCTCATTAGGTGATCCCACTACAGGGTTTGTGGGGAAATATCTGCCACTAGAGAATAAACATGCACTTCTGGGAGAGGACTGCCACATCCCACAGAAACACTGCTCCTATCCAGGCTCATGCCCACAGGATCCTGGAGCCAGGTCCTAAGTACCAAAAAGCAAATAAAAGCAGCTTCGTGTTTGCATCTAGGCATCCCACACTTGAAATGGTGGGAATACCCGGCCGGGTGCGGTGGCTCATGCCTGTAATCCCAGCACTTTGGGAAGCTGAGGCGGGTGGATCACAAGGTCAGGAGACTGAGACCATCCTGGTTAACATGCTGAAACCTCACTTCTACTGAAAATACACACAAAAAAGTAGCCAGGTATGGCGGCACATGCCTGTAATCCCAGCTACTCGGGAGGCTGAGGGAAGAGAATTGCTTGAACCTGGGAGGTGGAGGTTGTGGTGAGCCAAGATTGTGCCATTGCACTCCAGCCTGGGCAACGAGAGTGAAATGCCGTCTCCAAAAAAACAAACAAACAAACAAAAAAAAAACCAAGTGGTGGGAATACTCTTGAATGGTCTCTCTAGTTGTCACAGGGGTGTCAGCACCTCTGGGAGATGTGGGAGGGAGGTCCTGGTGGCACCACTAAGCCTGGATGGACTTGAGAACTGAAGTCCTTGAGTGCTCTGCCCTGCCTCCTGGAGACATGTCATTTCCTCCCACTGGCTTGGAGCTGGGGATGGGACATCCCGTCTGCCAGCAACCCCCATCTGATGTCCATCAAGCATTTGGTTTCCGTTTCCCAGCTTACTACTGGAGATCAAGCCCTGATGTCAGCTGAGGGTTGGGGGTTGGGTTTTCCACTGGCAAGAAAGTGGGGTGGGAGTAGGGAGGGAAAATGGAAACTTGGACTGAGTCCAGCCTTGGATTCAGGTGGGGGAATCTCTGGGGAGCTGGCCAAGCCTCCGGGCCCTGCCTGCTCTTCAGGCCCTAAGGTTCCAGCCACTGCCGTCTCTTCACCTCCTTCCAGGAAAAGCCCGGTTGTCATAACCCCGCTGTCCCTGAGCCACATTCTGCCGCCAAGCTGCTCCAGGAATGTTATGAGGCACGCAGGATTGGGGTGCCTGCTCAGCCTCCTTCCCAGTGTGGGGGCTGTTCTATGGCTGTGTGGTAAAGGACCTGAAACATTCCCTGACAGAGACTCCCCCTGTATGCCAGGCTTCTCTGACCTCAAAAGAGAAAGTCAAGGTGCAGTGGTAGGATGGAGCTGGGAGGCGGGCTGGCCACTGGGATGTTGGATTGGAAGAGTGGGGCAGAATTTTGGGCACATCCGTGGGGGAGCGGATGCTGCTGCAGCCAACCAGGGATCTAATTAGCTCCTCACTCCCAGAGTGATCTGTCCTCTCTTAAGTGTGAAGCCCCAGGGTTGGGAAGGGTGGGGTCAGGGAGTAGAAGTCGGGGGAGTAGCTGCAGATAATTAGAAACAGGCTCTACTGAGTGGGCAGGTGCCACCAGGACCACCCCTCCCCTCATCCCCCACCCCTCAACCTCTTTCCCTTAGGTCCCCCGCCCCCTTCCCTACTACCTGGACAATTCTAGCCAAACCAGTGGAGGCGCTGGTGGAGCCTGGGAGCAGCAACTCGGTGGGATTGGCTTCCCAGGCCCTTACACAGTCTCGAAAGTGCAAACAACATATTTTCGCCATGCAATAGTATTTAATTACTCATTAAAACAGAGCCATTAAACTGAAATTAAACCCTCATTGGAATCACTTAATTCAGGGCATGACAAATTGCTTTCAGTGGAGGCAGCAGTCCCCGGGGGAAAGATGGAGATTAGCGGCGTCCATGGCTGGCTGGGTCCCCTCCTTCCCTTGGTCCCCTTGCCAGCTCTAAATTCTGAAATTGGGGTCAGAACTCTTTTTCTAAGACCACCCAAGCCAAGGAGAAGCCTCTAGTTTGTTTAGGAGGGTAGGAATGGAGGTTTGGGGAGTCACAGAATCCCTGTCCAAACTGGTTTTAGACAGTACATTTTATTGATGGGGAAGTCAAGGCCCAGATGCCAAGGTCATCCAGAGCCAGGATCAGAACTCTGGCACTAAGCCGTAACCAGAGAGGCTGTTTTTTTTCTCAGGCTTGTGTTCTTGGGCCTGAAGACAGAGGTTGAGGTTGGGGCTGCGTGGGTAAGGGGTGAGAACGAAGGCAGACCCTGGATGGGGAGGGCAGGCTTCTCCAGAACTAGGTTCCCACCTGGTCAAAGTCTGGACATGGTGGGGAAAGGAAAATGGATGGCCCTGGGGTTTGGGCTGTCAAGGCAGCCGTCACTTCTGGTGGGCAGCCCGGAGCCCAGACTCTGGAATCAAGCAGACCTGGGTGCTGAGCACCTGAGTGAGGTTGGGCAGGTAAGACCTGTTGCTCCTGTGAGCCTCCGTTTTCCCATCTGTCAAATGGGAATGGTAATTCCTGTCTAGAGTTGTGGAGACCGTTATACGGGTGTAATGCACGAGCAGGCTTGGGGCTGAGCTCGCTCAGTTCTGTTAGACTTCCTTCTCTGGACTTCAGTTTCCCCATTTATAACTAGATCCAGCTGGGACCTGAAGGCTTCTAGGGTCTTTGCTTGCTCTTTTTATGTTTGCAGTCCTTCTTCCTCCCTCCAGCCCCTTCCTTTCCTTCCCTTTTCTTCTTTCTTCTGTGGGCTGAATGTCTAACTATGGCAGAGGTCTGGGTCTGTGGTCAGATGACTGGGTAGGGAAGGGAGGCCCGTGCCCCTTAAAGTTTCCCTGCCTCCCATGGCCCCCCATGGCTGTGTGTGGGGCCCATCTGGAGGGTGAAAGGAGACCAAATGGGAAAGGGGCCGCACTGGGGGAGGGGTGGGGGCGCTGCAGCGAGGGCGGGCTGCTTGTTGCCTGCGGCCTCCCTCCCCATGTGTCCTCTCTGAGAACCCGTTCTCTTGATTGGAACCAGATGGGTCTGCTGCGGCTGGAGGCCTAAGCCGTCTACTCACTCCGTGTCTTCCCCCAGGAGCGGAAGCGGGGGCAGACCAAGGGCAAGGGGAGGTGTGTGGGGGTCCCTCTTCCGGGGCTGGGAGGGAGAGCCCTTCTTCTCTTCTCCATCTCTCTAGGCTGTGGCCTGGAAACCTTTCTGTTAGCACACAGAGTGTGACCAGCTGTGGACAGCCTATCATTGAAGCTTGGGTGGACAGTTTTCTACCTTGCCTGATGCTATCCTCTAGAAGCAGTACCCACTGCCCTCACCTCCCTACCCTGCCCACCCCTCCATCTTCAGAGCTCAGCTCAACTGCAGGTTGTCAAGTGGGGGCTGACCATGTCTGACCCCTGGCCTCCTGGAGGAGCCTTGAGGTCATTTCCTTCACCTCGGCCTCCTTGGCCTTGGCAGAAAGAGGTTCCTGCACTGGAGCTCCAGTAGAAGGGCTGGGGCTGGGCTGGGGCCCAGGTTCCCAAGTCAGGCCTGGCAGCTACCCGGCTGCAAATGGCTTCCCAGCACAAATATTTTGCAGCTGTCCCTTGGTCGGCTTGCCCCGAGAGCCTTGAGACAGAGGTGGGGAGTCCGGGAGACACAGAGGGCACAAGTAGAGAGCCAAGGTGGGTGGGGGACAGGCCCAGACAGCCGCCCAGCAAACCCTGGCTGCTGGGAGAGTGAGCGTGAGTGTGATGAGAAATCTCCAAGTTCTTAAAAAAACTTCCCCAACTTTCGAGGGTTGGGCTGGGGGCTTCCTGAGGCAGGATGGAGGGGAGTGAGGGCTTCCTGAGGCAGGATGGTGGGGAGAGGGGACTGCCTGGCAGGGCCGAGGCTCAGGGTCTCTGCTTCCCTTCTGGGTCTGGTCTCTGCACAGAACCAGAAACTTCTAAGTTGGAGCAGCAAGGAGGGGAGCTCAGCCTCCACCCTACCCAGAGGAAACTAGACCAGACTGTCCAGGAAATAAATGCAATTTTCTAACACCATGGAAGGCTAATTGAACAATAGAGGATTTTTTTTTCTCCAAAAAGCATTAAAAAAAAAAGTCCAATTGCCTTTGACTGAGCTATTTCCCAACTTCATTTCTCAGCCGCAGTTCAAAACTTCTCATTCAAAGTGACATGTGACTGCTCTGTGACCCTGGCCCGGTGGGCTGCCAGAACTTGAGCTCCCAGGATCTGTGACCACCCCCACTCCCGAAATCCCTCCAAGGTCTGTTCTGGACACAAGGCCGGCAGGAGTCTCTCTGGGCAGCCCCAGCACCTCACACCGAGGGAGGGGCTGTGGTGGAAACAAACTTGGCTGTGTGTGTGAGAGGAGAGTTTAGGGACGGGCGATTCCTAAAGGCCAGGCCCAGGCCCAGAGGGGTTTATGTTACAAGGTAAACTGGGGCCTTCATAACTCTGAGAAAGTTTCTTATTTTTAGAGGGAGCGGGGAGAAGGGGAGGTTTCCTTAAGAATGCAATGGGCCTTGTAAACCCTCCATGGGGAGGTTCTTAGGGCTCCAGTGAGTGGGGAAGGGCCCAGGGAAGGGCCAGCCTCCAGCTGTACTGTCTGCAGACAGCAGCCCTGTAGGGGACTAGGGCACTGGGAGAGGATGGGAGGGTCAGTGCAATCCTAAGTGGAGGGTAGGCAGGGAGTGGGGAAAAGGGGGAAGAGCAGAGGCTGCCAGGAGGCAGATCTCAAGTTTCTGGGGTGGGAGGTGGGAGAGGGGCAGACCACACAGGAGGCTTTGGAGAGAGCAGGGCAGGGTCACAGCTGGAGAGGAGAGAGCAGGCTGTGTGTGTGTGTGTGGGTGTGTGTGTGCACACGTGCGCATGTGGTCAGGGGAAGGGAAGGGATGGCCATATCTTGCAGCTGAGAAAGGTCATCCCCAAGAAGACCAGGGTTGGGACCAGCATGTTCCTCTCTAGCAGGTCCATTATGAAGATGGGAAACAGAGGCCTAGATGGGCCTGTAACTGGCTTGTAGGAAGGCAACAGAAGCAAATTGGAACTCAAGGCAGCCCGGCGCGGTGGCTCACGCCTATAATCCCAGCACTTTGAGAGGCCGAGGCAGGTGGATCACCTGAGGCCAGAAGTTCGAGATCAGCCTGACCAACATGGAGAAACCCCATTTCTACTTAAAACACAAAATTAGCCTGGCATGATGACACATGCCTGTAATCCCAGCTACTCAGGAGGCTGAGGCAGGAGAATCGCTTGCACCCGGGAGGCGGAAGTTGTGTTGAGCCGAGATCACGCCACTGCACTCTAGCCTGGGCAACAGGAGTGAAACTCCATCTCAAAACAAAACAAAACAAAACAAAACAAAACAAAACAAAACAGAACAAAACAAAAGAACTCAGGGCAGTATTCTTTCCCCCGGTGTCTCCTGGTGGGATTAAAAGGGGTACCTAAATAGGAAGGGGCACTTTGGGCACCAGACAGGTGAAGCTAAGCCAGGGGCTATCACTTGGGAGGAAGGAAGGGGGTGCGGTTTCTGGGCAGAAAGGCCATGATCCTACGTGTGGCGGACGGATGTGTGTGAGGTCCTGCTGGGGATAACACACCTATGTGGTGGCCTTATGTACCTGAGTTCAGGGGCGGAGGAAGGTGGTGGAGAGGCCTCAGGTTGGGACCCTGTGTGACACCCTCCAGAGGCCCCATGTCGAATGTCTTCCTTGGCCTGTAGGGCTCTCTCTGAGTTTCTCCAGCCCCTTTAGAGTGACGCTGCCAGTCTCAGAGCCTTTGCACATGCTGTTCCCTCTGCCGAATCACTCTCACCCCTGCTCTTCACAAGGCTGGGTCCTCTACCTCCAGCCTTCAGTCAAATGTCACCTCCGGTGAGAGTCCTTCCCTGACCATCCTAGATAAAGGATCTCCTTTAACCTTACTTTCTACCATCTTGTTTATTTCCTACATGATGTTTTTCACAATTGTTCATTCCGGTCTTATTTAATTACACTTGAATCTCCAGAGTCAGGTGCACAGTAGGTACTCAATGAATGCTTATTGAATGAAGAAGTGAATAAAAAAGGAAACAGGAAGCAGTCCTGGGTGGCTGTGGGGCTGAAGGCTTCTTGTAAGGGCACCGGGGTTATTGCTCAGTTCTGCTTCTCTTCACTCTTCCTGCCACAGACCTGTGGGGTCCCTGAGGACAGCGCTGGTGACTGAAGCCTTCCTGGGACAGGAAAGCTCAGTGTGACAAGAAAGCTGACCCTTGGACATCCTTCTTTTTTAGTTTTTGTTTTGAGACAGGGTCTTATCTTACTCTGTCACCCAGGCTGGAGTGCAGTGGTGTGATTATGGCTCACTGCAGCCTCAACCTCTGGGCTCCACCCACCTCTTGCATAGCTGGGACCACAGGTGTACCCCACCACGCCCAGCTAAATGTCTGTATTTTTTGTAGAGATGGGGTTCTGACATGTTGCCCAGGCTGGTCTCAAACTCCAGGCTGGGCTCAAATCATCCTTCCGCCTCAGCATCCCAAAGTGTTGGGATTACAGGAGTGAGCCACCCCAGCCAGCCAGGCGTCCTTCTATCTATGCCTCTGTGTTTCTGTGGGTTCCTTTGGCTCTGGTCCCAGTTTTCTTATTTGGTTCTTATCTTTCCATTTTCTGAGTCTTGCTGTCCTGTGCTCCTATCCCTTTTCTCCCTCTGTATCTCCCTTTCCCACTATCTTTTTATTTTTTATTTTTATTTTTTGAGATGGAGTCTCACTCCATCACCCAGGCTGGAGTGCAGTGGCATTATCTTGGCTCACTGCAACCTCTGCCTCCTGGATTCAAGCGATTCTCCTGTCTCAGCCTCCCCAGTAGCTGGGACTACAGGCATGTACCACCATGCCTGGCTAACTTTTGTATTTTTTAGTAGAGATGGGGTTTCATCATATTGGCCAGGCTGGTCTCGAACTCCTGACCTCACGATCAACCTGCCTTGGCCTCCGAAAGTGCTCGGATTACAGGTGTGAGCCACTGTGCCTGGCCTTTTTTTTTTTTTTTTAAGATGGAGTCTCTGTCACCCAGGCTGGAGTACAATGGTGTGATCTCAGCTCATGCAACCTCCTCCTCCCTTGTTCAAGTGATTTTGCTGCCTCAGCCTCCAGAGTAGCTGGGATTACAGGCATGCACCACCACACCTGGCTAATGTTTATATTTCTAGTAGAGACGGGGTTTCACCATGTTGCCCAGGATGGTTTCCAATTCTGACCTCAGGTGATCCACCCACCTTGGCCTCCCAAAGAGCTGGGATTACAGGCGTGAGCCACTGTGCCTGGCCTCCCGCTGCCTCTTAAATCTGCCCTGTCACTGGGTCTTCCTGCTTTCCCCTCCCCGACGCTACTCTGTGGTCTGCCGGGAACTGAGGCATGCCCTCTCCTGGCACCACCACAGACCCTCTGTCATGCAGGAAGGGTTCTGTCATAATGCCAAGGTTGCCTGGCTTTTGGGAGGGGTGGTGGATAAAGGAAGTGTGAGTGAGGTGCCAGGGATCTCCCCGAACACCTGCTCCCAAGCACATTGTCTGAGGGCTCAGGCGGCCCCCACCCTTCAAGCAGGGCAAAAGTTGGTGGTTTTCTGTTCATCTTTCTCTTCTCCACCATGCATTGGTTTCCATCTCGACAATTTGGGAGAAGGATTGGCTGCCCTGTCTGGGAGGATGGTGTGCATGAGGGTAACTCAGAGAGTCCTGCCCGGCCGATGGGAGGGGTGGGGCGGGGGGTCTGACTCAGAACTCAGGTTTTCATCCCGATCCTAAGCTGGATCCTCCTGGCCCTCCCTATTTCAGGAGAGGGTTCCACCAACATTCCTGTAGGCTGGGACCCTGAGAGTCCTTCTAGATACCCCCTGTTCTCCACTCCTCACTCCTCTTCCATCTCCAAGTCCTGTGGATTTTAATGCTCAGTATCTTTTCGCTCTATCCCTGATGTTCTGCCTTCATCCAGGTCCTAGACGTAGCTTCCACCATTGCTTCTCTTGCTTACTCCACAGCCATTCTCAGCTTATTAATCCCATTTTTTCCCCAGAGTCTTGCTCTGTTGCCCAGGCAGGAGTGCAGTGGTATGATCTCAGCTCACTGCAATCTCCGCTTCCTGGATTCAAGCAATTCTCCTGCCTCAGCTTCCCCAGTAGCTGGGATTACTGGTGTGCGCCACCACGCCCGGCTAATTTTTGTATTTTTAGTAGAGACGGGGTTTCACCATTTTGGCTAGGCTGGTCTTGAACTCCTGACCTCATGATCCACCCACCACAGCCTCCCAAAGTGCTGGGATTACAGGTGTGAACCACTGCACGTGGTTATCCTCCCACCCCCCCTTTTTTTTTGAGATGAAGTCTCACTCGGTTGCCAGGCTGGAGTGTAGTGGTGTCATCTCGGCTCACTGCAACTTCCACCTCCCTAGTTCAAGCAATTCTCCTGCTTCAGCCTTCTGAGTAGCTGGGACTACAGGCACGCGCCACCACACCTGGCTAATTTTTGTTTTTCTCGTAGAGATGGGGTTTCACCATGTTGGCTAGGCTGGTCTCAAACTCCTGACCTCATGATCCGCCCGCCTTGGCCTCCCAAAGTGCTGAGATTACAGGCATGAGCTACCATTCCTTGTCTGTCCCTCATTTTCTTTTTCTTTTTTTCTTTTGTTTCTCCATTTATCTTTTTTCCTGTCTTTTATTTTCTTGAAAGGGAGTGTCTCTCTGTTGCCCAGCCTGGAGTGCCGTGGCATGATCTTGGCTCACTGCAACCTCTGTCTCCCTGGTTCAGATGATTCTCCTGCCTCAGCCTCCTGAGTAGCTGGGATGACAGGTACCCATCACCATGTCTGGCTAATTTTTGCATTTTTGTAGAGATAGGGTTTCACCATGTTGGCCAGGCTAGTCTTGAACTCCCGACCTCAGGTGATCCACCCCCGTTGGCCTCGTAACGTGCTGGGATTACAGGCATGAGCCGCCACTCCTGGCCCTGTCTTTTATTTTTGTCTCCCTCTCTCTCTGCTTGTCTTCCCTCCCTTCTCCCCATCCCATCTACTCACAAGTAGCTGAGGGTGCGGTGGTTTCCTGGGGGTCTGTGTCTTTCCCAGCCAGGATCCTTGGGTCTCATGTGGGGAGTCCACGAAGGAGACTGGTCTGGCAGGAGTGGGCTGCAAGTGCTGCCGGAGAAGGTAAATTTGCTTGGAGCGTTTGGTTTGGATCCTTGGTCCTGATGGAAGATTCTGGGTGGGAGATTACAGTGGAGATGTGCTGGTTTCCAGGCAGAAAGAGAGAGAGATGTGACCGTTTCAATTTCCTGAGTAGCCTGGGGTTAGGGATCAAGGTGGGACGGGGAACCTAACCCCCAGTGGAATAAGAGGGGTTTGGTAGAGACACCAGAAAGAGGGACAGACAACCCTGTCCTGGTGTGCCTGAAGGCAGGGGATTGGATTTGATGACCTTGGGCTTGATAAGCTTCAAATACATGCTTTTACCTCCATCACCACCATCATCATTATCATCAGCAGCCATGGGACCAGATTGCCTGGGTTCGAATCTCACTCTGCCACTTGTGACTGAGACTTGGGAAATTTACCTAATTTTCTAATTCATATCCATCAAGTGAGGATAAATGATAGTACTTATGTAGTGTTGTTTTCAAGATTAAATGAGCTAACATATGGCAAAGCTTCTAACAGATACTGCAGACCTAGCTTGTGCCAGGCACTGTTCTAGACACTGTGGATTCAGTGGTGAACTAGATGAGTCTCTTTCCTCATGGAGCTCTCATTCCCGTGGCCCAGCACTCAGCAAGTATTGAGTGCTCAGTGAGAGAGCTGCAGATGTGCTGTCCCTCCCACAAAGAGCATTTGTGCGGCACTCCAGAGGCTTGGAAGTGCATTCATGGCTGGTGCATTTATAAAACTTCCCACAACCTTAATTTTGTGAGGTGGGTATTACAATTGAGGAAACTGAAGCTCAATGCCCAGAGAATTGACTTGTTCCAAACCATGCAGCTAACCAGTGGCAGAAGGGACCTGCCACCAGATCTGCCAGACCACCTAGGTTTCCAGTTCTTCTTTTTTTTGTTTTCAGACGGAGTCTCACTCTGTTGCCCAGGCTGGAGGGCACTGGCGCGATCTCGGCTCACTGCAGCCTCTGCCTTCTGGGTTCAAGCGATTCTCCTGCCTCAGCCTCCCAAGCAGCTGGGATTACAGGCATACACCACCATACCTGGCTAATTTTTATATTTTTAGTAGAGTCGGGGTTTCCCCATGTTGCCCAGGCTGGTCTCGAACCCCTGACCTCAAGCAATCTGCCCACCTCAGCTTCCCAAAGTGCAGGGATTACAGGTGTGAGCCACCGCACCCTTCCGGCTTCTAGTTCTTGATGCAGAAGAGGTGTGTGTGTGTGTGTGTGTGCATGTGTGTGTCTATGCATGCATAGATGGGAGTGGGGGGAACTAAGGATATGTCCCAAGTCCATGTTCACAGGGTGTCAAATCTGAATTCTTGGAGAAGAGAACATTGATTCTTAGGGCACATGTAGGCCCCTCCCCCACCTCCTGGCCAACCCGGTCCGCCTGGCTCTGCGTGGTTCACATGGGAGCGCAGCGCCTCTTTTTCGAATGCGTGAATGAATGAGTGTGTGTTGCTTGCCCTCCTACCCCCCTCCTCATTCTTTCCCTCTGGTTCCCTCCTTCTTGGCATGTCTCCCTGATCCCCAGGCCCGTTCCCAGCCAAGCTCTACTTGCTTTTCTTGGCTGGTCAAGCTGGGGAGAGGAGAACACTGAAAAGCCTTCCAGGAAACAGTTACAAAATCTGGCTGGCCCTCGGAGCCCGGGAAGAGGAGGGTCTCCTTTCCTGGAGCTGAGGGCTCCAGCCTGGCCAGGACTGGGGCTTGGTGGGGATGGGGAGCATGACTGGGCAGGACTCTGCCTGGATGGGTGCTGTGGATTGAGCTTTGTCCTATCAAATTCGTGTGCTGAAGCTCTCACTCCCAATGTGATGATATTTGGAGATAAGGCTTTTCTGAGGTAATTAAGGTTCAGCAAGGCCATAAAGGTGAGATTCTAATCAGATAGGATGGTGGCTTTATAAGAAGAGGAAGGGAGGGAGAGAGATCTCCTTCTCCATGCGCACACACTGAGGAGAGACCCTACAATCACACAGGGAGAAGGCAGACGTCTGGAAGCCAGGAAGAGAATCCTTACCAGAACCTGGCCATCATGGCACCCTGATCCTGGACTTCCAGCCCCAGCACTGTGAGAAAATAAATTTCTGTTGTGCAAGCTGCCCAGTCTATGGTATTTTGTTATGGCAGCCTGAGAAGATGAATAATACAAGGGGGGATGTGGGCCCTCAGTCCTGCTCTGTCTCACATAGTCCTCCCAAGCTCAGAGAGAACCAGGGACCCAGGCTTGGATTGAGCTGGCTCCTGCCCTAGCCTGTCTCAGGGTGACAGCTCCTTTTCTTTGGCTCTCATCCCTTCCCTGGTCTGAACTCCAGCTTCTCATCCCAGCACCCTTCTCTCCAGCCTGGGCCTTAGATACCATCTCCCGCTTCTACCGGCATATTTCTAGAGCACGCTTAAAATCTGGTCAATTACTCCTCAGCTGAAACGTCTCCCTGATGCAGGGCAGGCGAGCCCCAAACTGGGGCTTAGCCTGGGAGGGTTCTTGGCTTCACTCAGGGAATAATTCAAGGGCAGGTGGTGGTAGAAGAAAGCAGCTTTATAGAGGTGGAGGATCACAGCCCCGTGACTGCTCCTGCAGAGCAGGGCTACAGCAGTGTGCTGAGAGTCGCAGCTCAGTAGCTTCTGCACTCATTTGTACCCACTCTTAAACAGATGCAAATTAAGGGGCAGATTATGCTGAGATTTGTAGAAAAAGGGTGGTAACTTCTGGGTCATCAGGTTGTTGCTGCCATGGAAAGGGGTGGTAACTTCTGGGTGTGGCCATGGCAATGGTAAACTGACATGACACACTGGTGGGTGTGTCTTAGGGAAAGCTCCTCCCACCCCATCCCTGTTTTAGCTAGTCCTCAGTCCAACCTGTGTCTGAGCTGTGCCTCTGGAGTCCAGTTCCACTTTCTACCTCATCCTCATTACCTACAGGATAAAGCCTGAGCAAGGTGCCATGTATGACCATGTACTGCATAGCCCACACATTCATACGCAGCAGGGCTGAGTCTCATCTCATTCATTCAGCGAGTGTTCAATCTCCAGACATTCTTAGCTGGCACCCAAGGGTCTTGAGGGTCCTGTTCCTGCCTCTTTCTTCTGCTTTCTCTCTCACCTACTCCCTTAGGTACCAGGTACTTGAACCACATGAAACATGGTACACCTCTTTATACCTGTGTGCTTCAAACACTAATGTCTCCATTTGCTTTCTGTGAATGTTGGGGCAACAGGATGGGCATGGACTTGAAATATTGTTTCTCTGCCATTTATATTTTTACATTTAGGTGAATGTGGCCAAGTTAACCCTCTGAGCCCATTTTCTAATCTGTAAAATGGTATTAGGCATATGTAATGTGCCTCAGATTGTATTTAGCACGTAAGAGTAGCTCCCCCTCCTAAAAGTTGGTTTCTACCCCTTTTTGCATGCTGAATTCCTATTCATCCTTGAAGACCCAACTCAAATGTTACCTTCCTGGTAACATTGCCCTCTTTCCCTTCAAGTGGGTAAAGTTTATCTTTCCCAGTTTCTACTCCTTTGGCCAGCCCTGCATGGCACTGATAAACACTGTCATAGCTTTCTGTTTTCCTGGTTCACACGAATAAAGCACACAGCCGGAAACACTTGTTGCATGAATCAAGGCATTGTCCCTAGGGTTGAAAGCCCTTAACCCCACCCCTGCCCTGGGTCTAAGCCTTTGGACTATTGCATGGCACAAGAGTGAAAGAACAAGGCTGAGGGCGGTGGCTCACACCTGTAATCCCAGCACTTTGGGAGGCTGAGGTGGGTGGATCATGTGAGGTTGGGAGTTCGAGACCAGCCTGACCAATATGCAGAAACCCCGTCTCTACTAAAAATACAAAATTAGCCGGATGTGGTAGCATACCTGTAATCCCAACTACTCGGGAGGCTGAGGCAGGAGAATTGCTTGAACACAGGAGGCGGAGGTTGCAGTGAGCTGAAATCGTGCCATTGCACTCTAGCCTGGGCAACAAGAGCAAAACTCCGTTCTCAGAAAAAAAAAAAAAGAGAGTGAGGGATCATAGGCCAAAGATGAAACAGAGCAGTAAGTGGCCTCAGCCCTCGGTGGGGCCTGGGCATGGGGCGATGGCTGGTCAGATGGTTAGGGTAAGGGCACTTCAGCCTCCTGGAGAGGTCGCTGTAGTCTGAGAGGAGGCAGGGTTTAGTGGATGTGGGAACCTGAGGTTTTTTGTTTTTGTTTTTTTTTTTTTTTGGAAACAGCATCTTGCTCTGTCAACCAGGCTAGATTGCAGTGGCATGATCATGGCTCAATGCAACTTCCAACTCCCAGGTTTCAAGTGATTCCCATGCCTCAGTCTCCCAAGTAGCTGGGACTACAGGTATGCTACCACGCTCGGCTAATTTTTGTATTTTTTTGTAGAGACAGGGTTTCACCATGTTGGCCAGGCTTGTCTCAAACTGGAACCTGGTTTTGAGAAATGACTGGCAGTGCAGGAGGCTCCCTGGCTCCCTTCTCATGAACTTGCAACTGGCCTCCGCTGTGTGTCCAGCCACCTGGGACAAAGGGCCGAGGAAACTCAAGTGGAAAAGAGGAAGAAGGAGGAAAGTTTCTCTAAAGGGGTGATCAGGTAGACAAGGCACGCTGAGGAGAGAGGGTGAGAAAGGAGAGGGGAAGTGGGAGGAGGAGAGAGGAAGGGAGGGTGGGTGGTGTGCCATGTATGGAGATCAAGAAAGGGATGCGGAGGGTGGAGAGACTGGGGAGAGAGACATTGGAGGGGGCGCTGAGGCAGGGGTAAGACCAAGGGCTACAGGGCCCAGAGCCTCCTGGAGAGAACACTGCTGTCCCTGTGTGGATGATAGCTCCGCCCCTCTTGGTTCCTGGCTCAGTGGCTATCCTTCCTCCCCTCTCCCCTCCAGCCCTCCCACTCCTGCCGGCCTGCTGCTTGGTCCTCAGCAAAAGTCCTAAGTTTTCTGCTAAATCTTCACAGGGGAAACATGAACTATGGCAAATGCAGCAGAAAAGGTTGCCTTCCAGGAACTCTGTTCGAGGCTGGGCCAAGTGGGGCCAGGGCAAGGAACGGAGAGGAGTCTCCACTGGGAACGGCACTGGAACAGTGGAACGGGAGGCAGGGGCTACCTGGCGGTGGTTCAAGGCCATTGGGAAGTTCTCTTCATGGGCCCTGGGCCCTGCCCCTGCCACTGGGTCACATGGCTTAGCCCCTATGGAAGGAGGGGCTCTCCATTCCCAAAGCCCTGCAGGAGCGCAGAGGTGCCGCAGCCTCTCTGGCATCTTTGCTGAGACCTTCTCAGGGCGTGCCAGCCTTGGCTCCCTCGTTGCTGTGAAGTCTGGAGCAGGTCTGGGAGGGGACATTCCTCTGGGACTGGGAGTTGAGGGGCGGACTGCCACTGGAAGAAGCTAGGGGTAGAACTCTCCAAACCCAGGGCAGGATCAAGAGGCCATGGACCAGTTCTTTTTTTTTTGAGATAGGTTCTCACTCTGTCACCCAGGCTGGAGTGCGTGGCACAACCACAGATCACTGCAGCCTTGACCTCCCAGGCTCAAGTGATCCTCCCACCTCAGCCTTCCGAGTAGCTGGGACTCCAGGTACATGCCACCACGCCTGGGTAACTTTCTGTTTTTTTTGTAGAGACAGGGTCTCCCTACGTTGCCCAGGCTGGTCTCGAACTCCTGGCTCAATCCATCCTCCCTATTTGGCCTCTCAAAGTGCTGGTTTTACAGGCGTGATCCACCGCGCCCGACCACAGTCCAGTTCTCCAGGGCTGAGCTGGTAGCTCTGGGGCCATCTGGGTTTGGGGACTCTTCTGGACTCCTCTTGAGGGGTTCATGTTTTGCCGCCTCTCCTTGCCTCTCTGTGGAGGCTGAGTGAGACCTTGGAATCCATCAGGGGCACCATACACACTCACTTTGGGCCCAGGAAAATCACAAGACTTCTGTTTCCCTGGCAGAGTGGCAGGAAAGGGGTGGTGAAAAAAGAAGAACGAGCGTGTTGGGTGTGTGGGGGACACAGAGTGGTTGAAAAAATGGTTTAGAAGTGGAAGTGTGCTGAGCCTGGAGTGGCATGGCCAGGGGTGTGGCACACCCGGTCACCCCTAAGACGCAGCCACACCCTCCCAAGTCAGGGCTCCTTCCCTGTTCAGGTCTCCATCTCCCCAGGCCACAGCCCCGACTGCCTCAGAACCCACTGTTTTGCAAAGACTAACACTTTATTTTTCATGATAGGATCAGTACAGGAGTATACGGGGCCCTCTGCCGCCCCCAGGCTGGGACTGGGCGCTGTGACCTTGAGAACCTCATCTCACGTTCTGCAGACTTTGGCGGCTGGGCAGTGCCCGACCACAGGCTGGGTGGGCTGGGCTCAGCCTCCCCCATAGGCCCAGAACTGAAATCATAACCGTCAGGCCCAACCTTGGCCAAAGATAATGCAGCTTTGGCAGGGCTGGCCGCTGGGACGGGGCCCACACTTGCTCCTCATAGAGCAGGAGTGGGCTTCCCTGACTCCCTTCCACTCCGGTAGTGTGGTTTCTTTAGGAACTCAAGCCTGTGAGAGAAATGGTTCCAGCTTCTGGAGGCTGGGTGGGGGTGGGGTGGGGGTGGGAAACAGCCCAGCTTCTCCGAGCCTCTTAGGGAGGCGGCCTCTTTGCATTCTTGACTCTCTGCTGTCCCCGTGTGGCTGTGAGGCTGGTTGACGCCACATAGCAGTAGAGGGGCGTGTGTGTGTGTGTGTGTGTGTGTGTGTGTGTGTGTGTGTGTTGTAGCCTGGGGTTGAAGGAGGGCTCAGCAAGACTGGAGCTGAGGCAGAACCACAGAAAGATGGCCCTTATCTCTGCCCCCAAAGCCTAGTAATCAACATTAGGGTGGATATGACACCTGATTTGGAATACTCACCTAACAAAAAAAGGAAAGAGGCCAGATGCGGTGGCTCACGCCTGTAATCCCAGCACTTTGGGAGGCCGGGGTGGGTGGGTCATCTGAGGTCAGGAGTTCAAGACCAGCCTGGCCAACATGGTGAAACTCTGTCTCTACTTAAAATACAAAATTAGCCAGGTGTGGTGGCACTGCCTATAATCCCTGCTACTTGGGAGGTTGAGGCAGGAAAATTGCTTGAACCTGGGAGGCGGAGGTTGCAGTGAGCCCAGATCGCGCCACTGCACTCCAGCCTGGGCAACAGAGCAAGACTCCATCTTATAAAAAAATGGGAAAAAAAGGTGGGGTGATACTCATCTGCAAGGGGGTGCAGGACAGCTGTGTCTCCTCTGATCATGGGGACATGTTCCCCAGCTGAGCTGCCCTAAATATCACACCCAGCTTGGCCTGTAGCACCCCGGCCAGGTGGATCCAAAAAGCCATCCAGAAAGTCAGGAAAGGAACAGATATGGAAGGAAATAGAGTCTGTCCATTCCCGTTTTGTGGTCAATCCTTGACCATCACCAGCTGCAGGCCTGGGGCCCCATGGGTCACTGCCAGGCACCTGCTGTCTGCCATGAAACAGGGGCTGCAGGTCTCTTGCTCAGACTATTGTGTCCGCAGAGCCCAGGTCGATGGGGTCAGAGGGTTCTCAGAGGTTATTTTCATGGCAGGGTCCTCAGATGTGGGCATGCTTCAGAATCACGGAGGAGCATGTTCATCATGACAAACTCTCAGCATGTTCATTCATCGGGATGCCTGCCAACATCTGAGAACAACTGATTTTGTCTATTGGTCTCCTTCTCTGGTTGACGAAACCGAGGCCCTGAGGGTTTGGATGATAGTGACTGCTGAAGGCCACAGCAGGTTCCAGGGTGTCAGCTTGATGCCAATCCCAATAGAATTGATGCCAATCCAATATGCCCACAAGCTACACCCATTCAGGGGGTAAAGGGGGGGTCCTGAGCAAGCCCCTGGAGGTGTCAGGCAGGTGCACAGGCAGTCCCTCCCCTACATCCTTTCTGCATCCTGCAGCAGAGCAGTCACCAGGCTGATGACCTTTGAGGCTGGCTGGACCGTGTCATACTCCGCGAAGAGGTGGCACACATTCTCCTGAGGCTCTGTCTGGCTTTTGGCCACAAACCCAAAGATCCTGGTGGGGGAGGGCAGTCTGAGTGAAGGGTAGGACCCAGGGAGGCATCAGGCTGATGGGAAGGCGGTGGTGGGGGACCTCAGCCTGCATCTCATTCCTCCTTACCCCTCCCTCAGCCAGTTTGCACCAGCACCTCCTTATGATGGGGCTCCCTGAGGAAGGAGGTGCCTCTCCCGCCAGACTGGGAGATTTGAGTTCAAGCTCTGGGTTTCCTTTGTTTTGAATGGGGGCTCCTTGAGAACAGGACCTGTGCATTTCCCATTAGAGTGGAAGATTCCTGAGAGCAAGGATGCATCTTGATTATCAGACCGTGACATTCTAATAGATTGAGGCTCCCTGAAGTTGGAGCACGTACCTCTTGCAGAAGATTGAGGGCTCCCAGGCTCACGTAGCCCCCAGCAGCCCAGAGGCGCTCTGAGGGCAAAGTCTCTCCCATTAGATGGGTGTTCCCTGAGGACCAGGGCCTGTGCCCTCATCAACACCTTGGACTATTAAAGTCAGAATGGGGCCTCTTTCCTACTCTAAGTCCCTCCCCATATTGGGTTTGGGGCCCTGAAACAAGGACCTGTGTCTGGTGACAGAGTAGACAGGAAGGTCTTACCAGGAGGGCTTGCAGTACTTCTGCCACCTGTGGGAAAAGAACATGATATGGAGTAATGAGGCTTCGCTCCATGCCACAGGACATGGGAGGAGCAGCAGGAGGGACTGGCCAGCTGCGTCCCCCCCCACCATGCCCCACCATGCCCCACCCAGCCCTCATTCTGTCGCCCTGACCCCTTGAGGTTCACAGGCTCTCTCTGGGATCCCAGTCCCAGAGTCGGGAGGAGACCTTGGTGGGCTGCTGGGTCCTGGATGGCCTTCTGAGTTTAGCTCAGCCTTGAACTTACTTCCGTTGCTCAGGGTCCATACCACAGAAGCGGAGGGTGGTGAGTGGGTAATGTCGCCGGAAAAACACCCTGTGAGGAGGCAGGGAGAGAAGGGAAGCGGTGAGAGCCTGTCCCAGTGTCACCCTGCCTCCGTCAGCTCTTGTCCCCCCAAGCTTAGGTGCCCTGTCCTCCAAGAAGTCTCTGAGTTAGACCTCGATGACCACTATGGCCTTTGCCACCATGGGGCCCTGGAGCCCCGCTCCTGCCTCTCTCCTCTCATGGAGCATATCTACCTGTGTCTTACACTCTGGGCTTTTCTGTCACACCCCTACCTCACCATTTCACATTCTTTTGGCCCCTAACTTTTTGAGGACATGAATTACGTCTTGGTCATCTCTGTTTCTCCCTGTAAAGTGCCCAGCCCTGGATCAGGCTCCTGTTAGACTGTGAGAGCCCAAGCCCAGGGAAGGAACGATCTCATTCCTCTCTGGGTCCCGTGGTCAGCCCGAGTCTGGCCTAGGGAAGATGTTCCAGCAATGGGTGCAGGCATAATCAGCACCCATGAATACTAGTTAACTCCATTTTCATCAGTCACGATGAACAGGGGCTTTGGCAGTGGAGCGAGGCCTGGAGTCACTCAGCACATCACTGGCCCTACTGGGTCACGAAGACCTTGAACTCCACCTTCATCCCTGATTCACGACTGTCTCAGCTATCCCCTCCAGCTGTACTCCACCAGCCCCGCAGCCCCAGGCCAAGGGAAGGCTCTTACTTCCTCTGGACATCGGTCAGGGTGATGCCCTGCTCCGTAACTTTGAAGTGGACCACGGTGGGCGTGGGGAGGACGTCCCTCTCAAAGGTGGTGGAGATGGCCTTCTGCACAGCAAGGGCTCCAGTCAGGGTCTCCACACTCACCGAGCTCAGGTACAGGGTGTGGCAGCCTGTGGAAGGCAGATACCATGCTGGAGCCACTGACCCAGGCCCAGATCCTCTCTTTGCCCAGAGCTGGGGAGGGGCTAAGTCTCCCCTTCAGGAATCCAGTGGAGGTCCTCTTAGAGCCACCCAACAGGAAGCAGGTACATGTGTGACCACAGTTTGAGGCCAACCCCAGAGGACTTTGGGATCTTCGGTAGCTTTGCATCACCCTGGTCCCTGGCCCTCCAGCATGGGGGAGGGGAGGGGAAGTTGCCCTGTGTGTAGGAGTGTCCAGGAAGACGTCCTTCTGTCCACACTTAACGGCTGCCCTCCTCCCCACACCTCTACCCTGGAGGTCTTGGCTCATTGACAACCATGGGGACAGAAGTCAAGAATGGGGAGGTGAACAGTTTGTGCTCAGGGCATAGGGCAGGAGCTGTCACTGAGATAAGTGCTGATCTGTGCTGACCTCTGGGAGTGTGGGTCAGGGAACTTTCCCAGGGTGAAGCCTCCGGGACTCAGACCTACATCCCACAGAGGATTCCAGACCAGAGACCACCTCCAGGGTAGGTTCTGCAGACACAGAGAGACCCTAGCACGTCTGCACGTGCCTGTGTGTGTGCAGGAGGGAGTGTAAGTTCTGCCACCCCCCCCACCCTGCCCCACTTCCCTGCTGGCCCGGTGCCTGCAGCCTCTCATCTTCTGTTTTACAGGGGTGGGGGGGGGAGGGGGTGTGGCACCTTGTTAAAGATGCAGAAACAAAGCTGAGATGGGAAACATGTGTGGGCCTGAGCGTGTGTGTGTGCGTGCGTGCGTGTGTGAAGGGTTGGGAGGTGCCCTCTCGGGGCACAGCCAAGCTTGGAGCCTAACAGCCCATACCACTCACCTACAGATTTCTTCTGGCAGGAGGCTGGGCTGTCTGCAGAGTCCGCGGCCCCGTCTGTACCTCCCAGTTCTGAGCCAAGACAAAACAACAGGCCCCCAAAAGGGGCAGGGGTGGCGTGAATGGACCCTCTCACAGGAACAGGCCTGTTAATCCCTTTGAAGATCTCTCACCTCTACCCCCACCTCCAGGAAGTGACTCAAACCAGGTGTGATTACCGTAATTAGGCAAACAGACCACTTTGGGCTCCCTAAATGCTTAGTTTGCAAGACTTTTCATCTCTCCTTCCCCTCCTCGCCCCCACCTCCTAGATGGCTGCTGTGACCTTGTTGCCGCAGGCCCCTGACCTCCTCACTTCTTTTGGAACCTGTCCCAACCCCTGGCCTGTCTGCAGAAAGCGAGGAGGCTCTCGCCATCACTCCTCTGGGGCTCCCTTGCCCCAATGCCCTTCCCAGAAACTGCCCTTCTTGAGCTTCTCCTGCAAACCCCTGAGATGAGCTGTTCCATCTGAGCTGCCTACTGGCTGACGCTCTGGATAGGGCATGCTGACCTGAGTTCAAGGTCTGACTCTGCCGGCCTTTGGGCAAATTACTTAACATCTAGCACCCTCAGTTTCCTTTCTTTTCTTTCTTTTTTTTTTTTTTGACATGGAACCTTACTCTGTTTCCAGGCTGGAGTGCAATGGTGCCATCTCGGCTCACTGCAACCTCCACCTCCCGGGCTCAGGGCATAGGGCAAGAGCTGTCATGGTGAAACCCCATCTCTACTAAAAATACAAAAAATTAGCCGGGCATGGTGGTGAGCGCCTATAATCCCAGCTACTCAGGAGGCTGAGGCTGATTCTCCTGCCTCAGCCTCCTGAGTAGCTGGGATTATAGGCGCTCACCACCTCGCCGGCTAATTTTTTTGTACTTTTAGCAGAGACCGGGTTTCACCATGTCAATGATAACAGCAAAGGTCTACGTCACAAGGTTGTAGTGAAGCATGAATGGGTAGGTGAGCACTCAACAAGTGTTGGACCTGGAAAGATAAAATCTCTCCAAACTGTTTGACTGAAGCTCTTTCATCCTCTCAAAGCAGGCTGCGATTTATCCAACATCCATTTTATGCCAGGCATTGCGCTAAGGGTCTTGCTCAAGCTATCCCATTTAGTCTGCACAGCAATCCTGTAAGGAGGTAGGATGATGATTGCCCCCATTTTATAGATGAGGAAACTGAGGCTCAGAGAGGTCAACATTCTCACATTTTCACAGCCAGGAAGTGGAGATGTTGAGTGACTCCAGTGCATGCAGTTTTTTTTTTTTTTTGAGATGGAGTCTCGCTCTGTCGCCCAAGCTGGAGTGCAGTGGCGTGATCTCAGCTCACTGCAACCTCTGCCTCCTGGGTTCAAGCAGTTCTCTGCCTCAGCCTCCTGAGTAGCTGGGATTACAAGTGCCCGCCACCATGCCTGGCTGATTTTTGTATTTTTAGTAGAATCGGGGTTTCACCATCTTGGCCAGGCTGGTCTTGAACTCCTAACCTTTGTGATCCACCCACCTCGGCCTCCCAAAGTGCTGGGATTACAGGCGTGAGCCACTGTGCCCAGCCCTTGCATGAAGTTTTAACAGTGACACTAAAACAATCCACAAACAAGGTAGAAGTAAAGACCATTTCTAGTGAGAACAAACAGGTCCCCCACCTTGGCATTGCCTCTTTGGGGTCCAGACCCACCTTTCTGCGGGATGGTGAGCTTGCAGGGCAGGGCCAGGGCCATGATGGAATGCTGGCACACGAAGGCAGAGAGGCTCCCTGAAGGGAAGCAAGCAGCCCCGCATGAGTCGGGCTCCCCCGGCCCACCCACACAGCGCAGAATGGAGACTTCTCTGGGCCCCTGTCCTGGGGGAGCCTGGAGGCTGGGGAGTCTCACCAAAATAGGGCTCCTCATCTGCTCCTTTGAGATGCACTCCTTTGGCAGAAGACTCGATGAGGAAGTGTCGGATAAGGTCATTGCTGTCCTCGCCTGGACAGAGAAAGAAGAAAGTGCATTCGGCTAGAAATTCCACCTTGTGGTGGAGCGCTGTGGCTCATGCCTGTAATCCCAGCACTCTGGGAGGCTGAGGTGGGCAGGTCACCTGAGGTCGAGAGTTCAAGACCAGCCTGGCCAACATGGAGAAACCTCGTCTCTACTAAAAATATAAAATTAGCCGGGTGTGGTGGCACATGCCTGTAATCCCAGCTACTCAGGAGGCTGAGGCAGGAGAATTGCTTGAACCCAGGAGGTGGAGGTTGTGGTGGGCCAAGATTGCGCCACTGCACTCCAGAGCAAAACTCTGTCTCAAAAAAAAAAAAAAAAAAAGAAAAGAAAAGAAAAGAAAAGAAATTCCACCTTGTGGCCAGGCTCGGTTGCTCACAGCACTTTGAGAGGCTAAGGCAGGAGGATCACTTGAGGTCAGGAGTTCAAGACCAGCCTGACTGACATGGTAAAATCACGTCTC
>CAUYLG010070759.1:0-79217 GCA_963573385.1 Cacajao melanocephalus
GATGGAGGAGGAAGGGAGGAAGGAAGAAGGAGGCAGCGAAGGAGAAAGGAGGGAGGGGAGGGAGGCAGGGAGAAGGGAGGGAAGGAGGAAGGAGGGAGGGGAGGAAGGGAGAGAGGAAGGAGGAAGGGAGGGAGGGAAGGAGAGAGAGAGGGAAGGAGGAACGGAGAAAGGGAGGGAAGGGGGAGGGAGGGAAGGGGGAAGAGAGGGAAAAGGAAGGGAGGAAAGGGGGAGGGAGGAAAGGGAGAAGAGAGAGAGGGAAAGAGGGAGGGAAGGAGGAGGGAGGGAAGAGGGAAGAGAGGGAAAAAGGAAGGGAGGAAGGGAGGGAAGGGGGAGGGAGGAAAGGGGGAAGAGAGGGAGGGAAGAATGGAGGGAGGAAAGGCGGAGGAAAGGAGGGAGGAAAGGGGTAAGGGGAAGGAGGGAGGGAAGGAGGAAGGAGAGGGGGAGGAGGAAGGAAGGAGGGAAGGAAGTGAGGGAAGGCACCGCCAGCCTCCAGATGAAGCCCAGCAGGCATGAACCGTTGGGCCCACCATCCTTTCAGGGGCCTGTGGAAATATTTTACTTTTAAAACAGAAGAAAATGAACTTTTACTCAAAGAGAAATTTTAATATACTAATGTATTTATCTTTCTACCAGTAGTCGTCAAGTATAATTTTAAATTTTTTGGAAGAAGAGGCCCACGAAAGTCGCAATGCCTCCATGCCTCATGCCCAGAGCCACCCACATCTCCGGCCACTCTTTTTTTTTTTTGACGGACTCTCGCACTGTCATCCAGGCTGTAGCACAGTGGCGTGATCTTGGCTCACTGTAATCTCCACCTGCTAGGTTCAAGCAGTTCTCCTGCCTCAGCCTCCCAAGTAGCTGGGACTACAGGCGTGTGCCACCATGCCCAGCTAATTATTTTTCTATTTTTACTAGAGATGGGGTTTCACCATGTTGGGCAGGATGGTCTCGATCTTCTGACCTTGTGATCTGTCTGCCTTGGCCTCCCAAAGTACTGGGATTATTGGCGTGAGCCACCGCGCCCGGCAACTGAGGCCACTCTTGATGAAGGTTGGACTCCTTCCCTCCGAACAGCTGGGCCCACCTCAACTCAGTGTCACCAACACTGCCCCATGCAGGCGGCTGGGATCTAGAGATGAACTGTGCATGGATCCTAACCGGGAACCCCAGGGTCACTGCAGACCGAGTTCCAGGGGCCCTGAGCTCACCAGAGCAGAGGATAGCCTTGCTGGGGGAGTCCCTGGAGAGGAGATAAGAGTGAGCTGGGTCCTGAAGGATGCGCCATTCTAGGTGAGGGAAGCCTCAGCAGACACAGATGCATGAGGGAAGGGGTCTGCCCAGTCCCAGGAGGGCGTGGGGCCTGGTCTGGCATGAGCAGATCCCAGTGCACAAGTCAGACCAGGTGACAAACCCCCAGGATGATCTCAGCTCCCACAGGGCCCCTCGGTGTGAGAGCTTCCTTCCTACCCCGGGGCCAGGCTGCCCAGCAGGTTTAATTGGCACAGAGGGATGGCTGTCAAATCTGCTTTCAGGTATGGAAGGGTCTCTGAAAATCAGGAGGAAACTTCACGGTACACAGAGAAAAGTCCAGAGTTTAAATCTTTGCTCCTGTGTGAGCTTGGGCAAGTTGCTAAACCCCTCTGAGGCCTGGTTTCCTAGAATGGGGTCACAGATACCAACTCTTTGCCAGGTCATTAACTGTTAAATGAGGTATTACATGTCAGCTACATGCTTGGAACATAGTTAGAACTCCCCCCCAACCCTTTTTTTTTTTTTGAGTTGGAGTCTCTGTCACCCAGGCTGGAGTACAGTGGTGTAATCTCGGCTCACTGCAACCTCCACCTCCCAAGCTAAAGTGATTCTCCTGCCTCAGCCTCCCGAGTAGGTGGGATTACAGGCATGCACAACCACATCCAGCTAATTTTTGTTTTTAGTAGACACAGGGTTTTACCATGCTGGCCAGGCTGGTCCCGAACTCCTGACCTCAGGTGATCCACCTGCCTTGCCCTGCAAAGTGCTGGGATTACAGGTGTGAACCACCACCCCAAGCCAGAACTCACTAGGTTTTTTTTGTTGTTGTTTTAAATAAAAAGCTGAGCTGTAAACCTACATTTGGAGATGGGGATCAGAGAGATTTATGGGCCAAGATCGCCCAGGGGCACGCAGGAGGTGGGACTTACAGAAGCACCAGGTCAGGAAAGGTCACGTGGTCTTGGGGGCAGGAAGGAAGATGGGAAGCTGTCAGCCCCACCCCCTGTCAAGCCCCTGCAGCAGCACTTCAGGTTCCAGACTGGCTGGCCTCCCTCTGGAAGTCCCGATTTGTGAATCTAGAGTGAAGCCAAGGGCTCCGTATCTTTACCACCACCCGCTTCATGGCCAAAGGACTGTGCTGTAGAGCCGGGCTCCCCAGCCCATCTGATGCCGTGTGTGCGCAGCGGCTGCTCACACCTGTGATGACAGGGCGGGGGGGTTCCCCACCTCCCACAGGCAGCCGCTTACATCAGACAGCACACACGCTTAGAGTCTTTTCTGATACGGAGCTGAACTGTCTCCCAGTCACTATACCCAAGCTCCTTAACTGGCCTGTGCCTGCTTTTCCACATCTGTAAAATGGGTGCCAGCAGTAGGACCCAGTGAACCTTCAGACACAAATTGCTGCCCTTCAGGGACTGGGCGAGGGCCACTGGAGTGAAGGCTTTGCAAGTCCCCAGCAGGGCACCTGGCCCTGAGCAGTGGAGAGTTTCATTAGGATCACCTGGGCCCTACAGCGGGGGCGGGACACCCGCTGAGGTTCCCCGTGAAGCCTGAGTCTATAAACCTGCAGGACTGACACAGCTCTTTTGGAAGCAGCAATTTACTCGATGATGAGTAATTTCAAAATGTTACTTTTGAAAAGATGCTATTTTTGTACTAAAATGGAACACAAGCATTTGACTGCAAAATTCACCTGTTCAAAATATATGATGAGACATGTAATTTCTTACAAACCCCAAAACTTGGGGGTCCTAGGGTGAGGGTAGTTTTCTGCAGGGTGATGACATTTCCTGCACGAAGTTCCAGAAGCCCAGCTCTGGGCCGTCAGTCTATTTGTCCACTCACATTCTTAGACAGGTTCCAGGGGTGGCCTGGGGCTACCAGGATGACTGGAGGAGCGTCTAGGTGTGCGGGGAGGGGGTGACTCCCACATAGCAGGTGCCCGGAGGTAGGAGGCTGGACCTGTGGAAGGTTCTGGTGTCAGCACCGTCTGGACCACAAGATGGCTTTGCTGAAATGCTGAGTGCAGATTAACCATGGTGCATGGGAAACTAGCCATGGGCTCAGGCCCACTCCTGCCTTGGCCCGGCCCCTCTGTGATGGGAGAACCAGGGCAAGAAGCGGCTGGATCAGGTGATGGTCACACATCCTGGGGTCCTTTCGCCTCTCTGGGGGGGTCTCTGAAGGCAGGAAAGGAGTGCGTGAACTAGTGTCAATATGTCTCAAAGCCTGCTGTCAGACACTGTGTTTGTCCCTGACGTGGCCGCCCAGGCTCATGGAAATGCCAAGCGCCTGTCTCTGCTCCGGGCTGACATCACCTCCGCGTGGGAACAGAGCCTGTGCTCATGCCGAGCTCATCGGGATTGGCAGAGATCTGCATCCTTGTTTGGTTTCAAAACAGGGGGCCCAGAAGGCAGACTCATGAAAGATGCTGTTGTCGGAGGAAATTTCAGGAGCTTGGCCCGAAGCCCGTCTGCACTTCGGCTGTGAAGAGGCAAGAACCACGCCCGCTGCCCTAGAGCTGGGCTCTGATGAGGCTGCAGGTAGCGGCAACTCAGCACCTACTTCCAGCAGGGTCAGGCCAAGCCCTCATGGCATAAGGGTGGCCACAGGTGTGTGGTGGATGGGTGGACAGCTTAACACTCCTGTCACCTGTTCCTGTCTCCCCATCAGTAGGGCAGGGGCAGCTCTCACTTCTCGGAGCTATGGCCACTCCATGTGTTCAGCAGTTTGAGTGGGCTGTCGCCTCATTTTGCACATGAAAAACCAGCCCAAGTAACTGCCCAAGGTCACACTGTCCCTTCCTCCCTGACTCATGCCATTTCCTCTGTCCGTTCCTCCCTGACTCACACCACGCCTGTGCCAGGGGTTGCTGCGTGTCTGGCAGTGACGCTGGGGCTGGGACCTAGTGGAATAAGAGACAAAGCCCTTGCTCCCATGGAACAGGCGAGAGGCGACACGGACAGAGGCAGAGTGAGCATCCCACGGAGGGAACAGAACAGGGAGATGGGAAGGGGGTGGCGGGGGTGTGGTGAGGGAAGGGCTCTCTCTGAAAGGGGCACCTGGGCTAAGACCTGAGGGACAAAAAGGAACCAGCCTCGTAAACAGCACAGTCAGGTGCTTTTCCCTTTGATGTCAGAGCAGCCTGGAGTTGCTCCAGACAGGCCCCGCTACCCCAACGGCCACGAGCAGGGGACACTCTGACATGGGCCTTGTGGGGAGGCTGCTCTGCAGCTCTGCTGCCAGCTCCTGGCTCATGAGAGAATGAGGACCAGACCAGGATGGAACAAGCCCTAGTGAAGAAGGCTCACGGGGGCTGTGGTGCTCCCGGCCCACCTGCCCCGGCCCTGGGACAAGCGGATGTCTGAGGGCCAGGACCTCCGTCGAGCCAGCAACCTAGCTGAGTTTTGGAAGGAACTGATGTCTTCAAGAACAAGTGGGCAGGGGCAGTGAGTGTTCTCTGGTTCCATCTGGCCCTGCCTCACTGCTTTCCCCACAGAGGCTATGGGAGGCAGACAGGCTGGAGAGGGCCACCTCGGCCCTCTTGTGTCAGATGCCACCTGGGGACATGGACAGTGGCAGTGACCTGCCCAGGGCTGCACAGCCCTGCCTGGCTGTGCTGTTCACTTTCCTGGCCTTGGCTCCTGGCCCTGTAAGTCCTCAAACCGACTCCCGAGCTTCCCCTCCTGCCTTCATTTCCCTCCAGGAGAGAGGCTCACGTGCAGCTACACAGCGCAGGCCGGGCACAGGGGACACGACAACAGCCCAGCGCCCTGGCCCCACACGCTTAGGGCAGAGCAGGTGCTGGGAGAGGCCTGAGGCCTAGAGTTGCATGGTGGCCGCTTGTGACCAAGACTGTGCCTGAACCTGTCTGTGCCTCAGTTACTCACCATGCTTCTCTCTCTCAGGTGGTAGCGCTGACACTACCAGGGGTGTTCAGGGACCATGGTGGTCATCAGGACCCCCGGTGGCTCGGCTGGGAAAGCTGAGAAGGCCAGATCCTGGTAGGAAGCTCCGCAGGCACAGCCCCTGCCCAGCAGAGGCGGTGGGGGGACATCCGGGACCCTCTGGCCACACCAGACAGAGAGTGGCTTTGTTCCTAGGCAGATGCACTGATTCAGTTTCTGTTGCAGAGGCTCTTCTTAGAGGGAGGAGTTCTTAAGTCCCAGAAAGCAGGACGAGGTGCTCTATGGACTGTATTTATAGAATATCCTTTCCCAAACCCAATAAAGCAAACTAGCTGGCAAGAGGGCAAGGCCTCCACCCTGGTGACCTGAGCACTGGGTGCCCACAGCAACACTCACACCCCAAGACCCTGGACTCCCGCTCAGGAAGAGTGGAGCTAGCACCACAGCTCTGCCACTGCCCACGGGCTAGACGGCTTGGCCTATAGCAGTGAAAGCTCTGCCACCCCCTCCAGATGTGTGTGAACATCTGAGAGTGGGCCTGGGAGGTACCAGGCAGGCCACGTTTGCCCTGGGCTGTGGGGGCAGCAGCGTGGAATGCAGCCAGAAGGCCTGGGTTCCAATTCCAGCCCTGCCACTTAGCAGCCTGGTGAGCGGCATTCTTGAACCTCCAGGGCAGTGAACAGGGGAGGCATCCGCCTCCCAGGGCCACCGGAGTGACAGGAGGCATGAGCAACAGCACTATTAATATCACAATGTGTAATGTCACCATTTATTATTTCCTTACTGCATTAAAAAGTGACCCCGTTTCTAGAGACCCAACAGCATCACACAGGCATTCCTAGAAGAGAATTTCTTTTGTTCCCAAGCCTTTGTGACTGACTTTAAATCCTCTCACCTGCAGAACAGAGATGGCTTCAAAGTGGAGGGTGGGGGAGTGAGCGAGGGCCCTGGGCTGAGACCTGTTTTTCTTCTGTTTCTGCTGTGGCTTCCCACCTCTCCCTGGTTCCACACCAGGCCCTGCTCTGCTGCAGGAAAATGGATTCCTGGACCACGGAGCCATCAGGCCTTTGACTTTGCAGGACCAAGTGCCCTGGAGGCTCTGTGACAGGGGCCAGTCCCTGGTGGGCTGGTCTGGAGAACGAGGGCAGGGAGGCCGGGAGCTGGGGAGGGTGTGGGGAATCCAGGGGGCCCTGGATACTGATGAAATGGCTCAGGTCTGAGCTCTGGCTGCCCTACTGATTGTGTGGCTTGGCCAAGGTGCAAGTCTCTTGGCCTGCTTCCTCCTCTGAAACAGGAGTGGCAATCCTGGCTGATAGCCCTGGTGGCACCCCCTACCCACTGAAGGCAGAGAACATGTGTGAAACAGTCTAACTCAGGCCCTGGGCCAGGCCGGCCCAACCCTTCCCTATGCCTCCCAGGGTACTGTGTCTCAAAGAACCTCTTCCCTCCTGGAACCACTGTCCACCCTTCTTTCTTTCAAACAAGTCCCCCAGCCTGAGTCACATCCCCTGCTTCCCACCCTCAGCCGGGAGAGGCCCCCCATCAGTGGTAAAGATGGTTCATCTCAGCCGCCTCCCAGCCTACGGTTTTCGCAGCGCCAGAAGGAAAACGCAAGCCAGGTACTGGCTCACCCTGGCTCAGGCCTGAGGAGAGCAGCCCCTGTCTCAGCCCGCCGGGGCCGTCCTCACCTCTCCCACACGCCCGCCTCTGGGAAGCCCAGGCCGCCCACCTCTGGCAGCTCCAGGTCTCTTAGACCACTCCTCCCTGTTCCTTTCCACCTGACCCGCCCCCTCTGAGGCCATCCCCGGCCTCGGATGCTTCCCTGGTCCTCCTGAATGTTTACCACAGATGACACAACCAGGGCAGGTCCAGGGATGGGGCCCAGCCAGGGACAGAGGTGGTCACCAGCCTAGGTTCTACTCTGGATGTAGGCGCACAGGGCCGGGAGGCCGGAGAAGCGGGAGACTACTGCCCCGAGGTGAGGGGAGGGGTTGGTGGGAGGAAGGGTGGCCTTGGGAGAGAAAGGTCTGCTGGGCCTGTGACACTCAGGGTCCACAGGGTGCCTCTTCCTGCTCTGCAGGAGGCTGCCGGGGAGGCTGGGGCGGCTTGGGCGGCTTGCAGGCCTACTTCTGCTTTCACACCTGGCCCTCTGCTGAGAAAGGGTGATGGTCCTGGCTGAGGCCCCTTGGAAGGAACTGGCCTTCAGCTTCCTGTGTGGTGACAAGGTGTGAACCACAGGTCCACTCTGCACTCATACCCTCCACTGCCCCGAGAGCCGTGGGAGAGAGTCTGGTGCAGGCTGAGGACAGGGTGCCTGCTGGCCGCTGTGGCACAGGCAGATGTTAGGAAAAGGCTGGACCCCGTCCTGCCCCACGCCAGGCGCTGCTCGGGCTGCACTCCCCGGCTGCCCTACGGTCCCGTCACCACGCTCTGCTCGCCATGGTCCACACTCCAGAGGCGGTAAAACTCAGCAAAGTCCACATAGGGCTCAACACGGCCGTCCTCACCAGGCGGGAGCGAGTGGGCAGGCCGGGAGCGGAAGAGGCCCCCGTCGGAGCTGGAGCTGCTGCTCTGCGTGTGCGTGTTGGTGGACTGCAGGGTTAAGGTGGGGCTTTGGCTGCGGGACAACAGGGGAGGGAGTCAGTCAGGAGCAGCCAGGTCAAGGGGGCCTTGGCTTCCAGCCTGGGGACAGAGAGGCCCCTGCGTCTACCAGCCCCTCAGGCCACAGGCCTTTCTAGCAGAGGCGACCGTAAGAGCTGCTCCAGCAAGATGTTCTTAGGAACAGATAAAAAGTCAAATTTAAAAGCACCAGCTGCATGTGGCTACTTTAATGAACTAAAGGTAAAGAAAATGGGGCCAGGCGTGGTGGCTCACGCCTGTAATCCCAGCACTTTGGGAGGCCGAGGTGGGTGGATCACCTGAGGTCAGGAGTTCGAGACCAGTCTCACCAACATAGTAAAACCTCGTCTCTACTAAAAACACAAAAAAATTTAGCCCTGTGTGGTGGTGTGCACCTGTACTCCCAGCTACTCAGGAGGCTGAGGCATGAGAATTGCTTGAACCTGGGAGGTGGAAGTTGCAGTGAGCCAAGATCATGCCATTCATTGCACTCCAACCTGGGTGACAAGAGCAAAACTCCATCTCAAAAAAAAAAGAAAATGGAACACTCAGTTCAAACGTCTAATAGCCACAAGTGTCTGGTGACGCTGTGCCAGGACAGCACAACACGAGCCCTCCCACCATCACAGAAAGTTCCACCGGGTGGTGCTGAGCTACAGACTGTACACTGCCATCTCTCTAAACCCATCCCAACCCATGCCCTACTCAGCAGGGCGGGCAAGGTGTCTTCTGGAAAACCTTCCTTCGCCCCCCGCCCCCCACTCCCTTCTCATCAGCTGGGTGGGGACAGGCACCCACCTTCTGTCACAGCTCAACTGCCTCCTGTTAGTGCTGCCCAGCACCAGCACAGGACAGGCTCGTGTCCGGACCAACTACGGCTCGGATGCTGAAGGGAGTGAGGGACACAGGGGGAGGGCGGGTTGCCCTGTCTTGTCTAGGGCCACAGCGGTTACTCTGCTTTGTGGACACAGCTGGAGGACTCCTCCAGGCAGCCTGGCAGGGGTGCTGGAGAGGCCACCCCTACTGCACTTGGGATGCCCACGGAGCTTGCTCAGCCTGGCAGGCATTTCTAGCCCTGTGGCAGTGGTGGCAGCATCCACAACCCAGAGGCAGAGGGAAAGGAAGGCCCCCGGATGAGGCAGAGGCAAACAGGCCACTCACCCCCTTCCAGGCCCCTTCTAATTGGCCACATCCTGTGCACTCCATCCTCAGAGTGGGCTGGGTGTGGCATCTCTATTATAAAATGCAGGGCTGGAATGTGGAAACCAGATCCGGGTCCCCTGGTGTGGGGGGTGCACATTCCACGGAAGTGAAGGGGGTGGGGTATACTCCAGACCTGTTAGGCAGGTCTGCGGCTGGAGGGGGCCTGTTGGCAACACCCTCAGGCTGCTGCCTCCACCTCGCCCCCTGCCCTCAAAACCAGAGAACTTACTTCAAAGCTAAAATCAGGCACACTAGCCAGAAAGCTCGGGCTCTGACAAGTCAGTACAGGCCAGACAATGTCCCCAAGGACACCACAGGAAGCTGCCCCACATCATGCCCAGGTGGAGAATGAAAGAGAACCTTCAAGACTGGGCGCAGTGGCTCACGCCTGTAATCCCAGCACTCTGGGAGGCCGAGGTGGACAGATCACCGGAGGTCGGGAGTTCGAGACCAGCCTGACTAACATGGAGGAGCCCAGTCTCTATTAAAAATACAAGAAAAATTAGCCAGGCGTGGCGGTGCATGCCTGTAATCCCAACTACTTGGGAGGCTGCGGCAGGAGAATTGCTTGAACCCAGGAAGCAGACGTTGCGGTGAGCCAAGATCTTGCCATTGTACTCTGGCCTGGGCAACAAGAGTGAAACCATCTCAAAAAAAAAAAAAAAAAAAAAAAAAAAAAAGAGAACCTTCCACTGAAAGAAACCAGCAGACGCGGCTCACAAGAAAATCCAAGAAGTAGGCTGGCACCATCAGCTACCTGACCCAAAACCCCACCTGGCCCAGCAAGGGCTGCCTCTTCCTCCTGCCTCAGTTCCTAGGGAGACCTCCCTCACCAGGCATGGAGCTGGGGAATTTGAGACCTCAGGGCATCTCATCCACAAGACTTGGCCCCATGGTCATTTCTGTCCCAGTGCCACAGGACACACATAAGGGTGACAGGGCTGGGGTGGCTAAGCTGGGGAGGGACTTACTTGGTGAGGGTGGGGGTGGCTTCATCCAAGGTGGAAGCGCTGTGAGCTCCATTGACCATCTGGCCCTGGGAGGGCATGACAAGGGAGAGGGTCACGCTGGTCTTGCTGGTGCTCTGGGCACTGGAGTATGGCACAGACACAGGGTACACTCGTCCCCCTGCAGCTTTGGGAGGAAGAGAGTGGGGGCCTCAGGCAGCGGCTGAGGAGGAACCCAGGGTAGCAGGGGCAGAGCTGCTCCATGGCCTGATGGGGTGGTGCCTGAGGGCTCGGTGTGGGCAACAGCCATGCCTGGCTCCCCAAGCCCAGCACGGCCCCCTGTCCCTTGGGACAGCTTAGGGAGAGTTTCCTTTGGTAGAAACTCTTCCAGGCTGGGCTAGGAACTCATAGCAGTAAAGCCTGCTGGTGCTTGAGGTGCTTCAAGGAAAGGGTTACTGCCTGACTTCCCATGGATGCTTTAATCCAGAGGGTAAGTTTGCTCCCAGTTGAGGCTGACCCAATAAAAATATGGTTGCAATAACAACAGGCCAGAGGAACTCCAATAACCCTGGTGTCCATGAGAGAACAAATCTGTCTGTGATGCCTGACCTTTACCTAAGGTTTGCTTGTTTAAAACAAAGAAAAAAAAAAAGCAGCCCTCAGGAACTGAAGGTCTTAGCACTGAGCAGCACTGGGGGAGCTCAGGGGAGAGCAGCCACCTCTTTTTCTGAGAAGTTGGTTGAAGAATTACAAAGGCAGGGGCCAGGCACAGTGGCTCAGGCCTGTAATCCCAGCACTTTGGGAGGCCGAGGCGGGCAGATCATGAGGTCAGGAGTTCAAGACCAGCCTGGCCAACATGGTGAAACCCCATCCTTACTAAAAATACAAAAATTAGCTGGGCATGGTGGTGTGCACCTGTAATCCCAGCTACTCGGGAGGCTGAGGCAGGAGAATCACTTGAACCCGGGAGGCAGAGGTTGCAGTGAGCCGCGATCGTGCCATTACACACCAGCCTGGGCAACAAGAGCAAGACTCCATCTCAGAAAAAAAAGTATTACAAAGGCAAAAAGCAAAATGTCCTTCTCCCTGCCTTGTTCCAGTGCAGCCCTGGGACAGACAGGCTTTGGGGCCTCACCATCTGTCCACATGCCTAATCTCTTTGAGGTCCCTTCATTCTTAGCCTCAGTTCCCCCTCTGGAAAACAGGGGTACCACCTGTTTTTAGGGTTGCCAATAAGGACTAAAGGCAATAATGCAGGTCGTGCTCTTGGCACACTGGAGGCACTCAACCAGCGATGGCCATCATCTCTACTATGCGGCTTCACAGCTCTGTGAATTGCTGGCTGGTGCACTCAGGTTCTGGGAGGTTGCCGGGACAGGTGGTATTATCCTCATTTTACAGACAAAAAAGCAAAAATCAACACATAGCACAGAGAGGCTGAAAGTCAAGAGAACCTGGGTTACAGCCACTCAGAGCCAGGCCTCGTAACTCCATCTCCGTTTCAATCAGCCTCGGCTGTTCTGCACCCACCTCTGGTCCCCAGATGGCATCCCCAGGCACTGCCTGTCTGCACAGCACACGTACCTGGGGCCGGGCTCGTTGTGGGCTGGCTCATTTCGCCCAGCGGGTAGCCAAAGTTCCTCACCAACAGGGTCATGTCCTCGTGCCGGGGGCAGAACCTGGCACGCTCCCCACCGCTGGCAAAGGTGTCGCTGTGGATGCGCTTCACCCGGTCCACCACTGCCTGGGCTACTGCGTCGAGTGAGGTCTGCTTGGCGAACTCAGTGTCAATCATCGCGGCAATCTCCTGGGGCAGGGGCAGGGGGAGTAAGAACCTGGTAAGGAACTGGGGGCGGCCCGGGGGGGCGTGGGCCATAATCTGAGCCCCAAATCAGGAGATTTAGTGGTCAATAGCCCAACAGGTGAAGGAAGTGCCTGCCAGCCAAGCTTGCAATCTGAGCCTTTCAAGGTATTTAGGATAATCCTTCTGGAACTTTCTCATTAGGAAGTGTGTGCCCTTGTGATCTCTGTGACTGCTGGGCGCGCACCTCTAGGACAGGGAGAACATAGGGAGAACATCCACCCCGCTGGGTGACTGTGAGGATTAACTAACACTGGCGTGAGAGCGCTCCGGCGGCCACTAAAAAGCCCAGTACAAAGTGTCATTATTATGAAACACTCTTTCCTGGAACACACTTGTTGTAGGTGATGTTGTATGTGCTAGGATTTTGTTAGGAACTGGGGATACAAAATGAAAACAGGGTCTCTGACCTGAGAAGTCCCTGTCCAGTATACAGATGTTCTTCAATTTAGGATGGGGCTATTATCCTGAGAAACCCATTGTAAGTGGAAAATAAGCTGAAAAAGCACTGAATGCACCTAACCTACTGACATCATCACTTAGCCTAGCTACCTTAAATGTGCTCATAACACTTCTATTAGCCTACAGCTGGGCACAATCATCTAGCACAAAGCCTATTTTATTCAGATATAAGAAAATATCGAATCTCATGTGATTTTTTATTTTTTTTTTTTTGAGACGGAGTCTCACTCTGTTGCCCAGGCTGGAGCACAGTGGTGCGATCTCAGCTTACCACAACTTCCGCCTCCTAGGTTCAAGCAATTCTCCTGCCTCAGCCTCCCCAGTAGCTGGGATTACAGGCCTGGGTCACTATGCACTAGGTAACTTTTTTTTTTTTGTATTTTTAGTAGAGACAGGGTTTCACCATGTTGGCCAGGCTGGTCTTAAACTCCTGACCTCAAGTGATCTGCCCGCCTCAGCCTCTCAGAGTGCTGGGATTACAAGCGTGAGCCACCATGCCTGGCCGGATCTCATGTAATTTATTGAGTACTGTATTGACAGTGAAAATCAGAATGGTTGTAGGGGTACTCAGAGCACGGTTCCCACTGAATGTGTATCATTTTCGTACCATCGTAAACTTTCTCTTGGGCGGGGGTAGGAGGGTAGGGGCAGGTAATAGGAAATGACCTGGAACCAGTCCTGGCAGGCTTGGTTTCATCACTAAGCAGCAATGTCACCTCTGGCAAGACCCTGAACTCCCAAAATGGGCCGAAAATTCCCTACTCTATGTGGAAGTAAGCCCCTGTCTCTCTATGTTATAAAGCTACCGGAAGGAATGGTAAGCTATAACAGGTGAAGAAATCAGAACACAGGCTGGAGTGGTGGCTCCTGCCTGTAATCCCTAGAACTTTGGGGGGCTGAGGCGGGCGGATCACCTGAGGTCATGAGTTCGAGATCAGCCTGGCCAACATGGTGAAACTCCATCTCTACTAAAAATACAAAAATTAGCCAGGCATGGTGGTGGTACGTGCCTGTAGTCCTGGCTACTAGGTAGGCTGAGGCAGGAGAATCGCTTGAACCCAGGAGGCGGAGGTTTCAGTGAGCTGAGATTGCGCCACTGCACTCCAGACTGGGAAACAGAACAAGACTCCATCTCAAAAAAAAAAAAAAAATGAAATCAGAACACAGGAAACGGGATAGTTAGACACTTGAGTAGTAGTAGATCTGCCATTCAATCCAGCAATCCACTGCTGGGCATCTACCCAAAAAGAAAATAAGTCATTATATGAAAAAGATACTTGTGCACAACATATGTTTATAGCAGCACAATTCAGAATTGCAAAGATGTGGAAGCAGCTTAAGTGTCCACTGACTAAGGAGCAGATAAAGAAAATGTATCTGTGAACTATGGAATACTACTCAGCCATTAAAAGGAAAGAAAGAATGTCTTTTGCAGCAACTTGGATGGCGATGGAGGCCATTATTCTAAGTGAAGTAACACAGGAGTGGAAAACCACAAATTGTATGTTCTCACTTGTAAGTGGAAGCTAAATTATGAGTACGCACAGGCATACGGAGTGATATAATGGACTTTAGAGACTCAGAGCAGGAGAGTGGCAGGGGTGCTAGGGATTAGTTACAACACTACTTGGAAAACTGGTGGGCTAAAATCTCAGAATTCGCCACTACATAATTCATTGCTATAAAAAAAACACTGGTACCTCAAAAGCTACTGAAATAAAAATTTACAAATTTTAAAGAAGACTTTTTCCTCATGATTTTTAATTAAAAAGGACAAAGCAGGCTGGGCATGGTGGCTCATGCCTGTAATCCCAGCATTTTGGGAGGCCAAGGCTGGAGGATTGCTTGAGACCAGGAGTTTGAGATTAACCTGGGCAATACAGTGAGACCCCTTCTCTACCAAACCAAACAAAACAAACAAGCAAAATTAGCCAGGTGTGGTGACACACACCTATATTTCCAGCTACTCGGGAGGCTAAGGCTGGAGGATCACTTGAAGCCAGAAGGTCGAGGGTGAAGTGAGCCGTGATCACGCCGCTGCACTCCAGTATGGGTGACACAGCGAGACCCTGTCTCTTTAAAAAATAAAAATAAAAAGACAAAGCAGAAAATGTTATCTTCCTACAAGAATCACAGACAGGAGGAGGAACACAAACTGAATTTATCTTAGCCAGTTAGCAATCCAAGGTCAGGAAAAGGCAGCTTTTCTTTGAGATCATCCCTAATGTGACTGTCTTAAAGTCACGCTTTGGTGACTCCAAGGTATAGGAAAAATAAGCAGCCCCCGACCCCTTCCGGCTGTGGGCCTGTGTTTACCATGCCTGACCTCACTGCAATCCCACAAAGGTAGACGTTACCATCGCCACTATAGAAATGAGAAGCAAACTGTAAATTATCTGCCACTCAGGGAGGGCAGTGAAGCCCCCAGGCCCTTGGCAGGAAGTGATGGGGTACAGGAGGGACTCCTCAGCCACAGCTCTGTGGAGCAGGCCTTATCTCTTTCTTGGCTCTCCTCCTGCCCTGGCCCCTTCCTGGCTGTCCCAGAGCAATGCCATGCCCACGGCAATTGACATCCATCTCCCCCTCTTCCCTTTAGGCCTTGCTCAGGCCCTGGGGACTGATACTGCTTCAAGCCCAAAATGAGTCAGGTTTTTTGGTAGGATGCGTGTCTTTAGAGCTCTGGGATTCTCCTTCCCCCAGCTTTGAATTCAGGGATGTCTGGTGACGGCATCTGAGAATCACAGCTCTAGAAGGCAGGGGGAGCATGCTGCCGCATGGGCCAGCCACACTCTCCAGCCGTGGGCTTGGCTGGGCCCAACTCACCTGGTTGGCCTGCCCAGGCCCGTGGGCTGCCTCCAGGGCCTTGTACAGCCCCTCCGACATCAGCACCAGGAAGCCAGTCACCCCATCCAGTGGCTGTGCCCCATGAATTTCTGGCTCTGCGATGATTGGTTTGGACTTGGCAGCGCTATGGAGAGAGAGTGGAGGGAAGAGCTTTGCTTGGAACAGCACCCAGGTGGATGCGGATTCGGCTGAGGGGAGGAATCTATACCCAGAATGTAAAATAAACACATAACCCGACAAGAGGAAAAGAGTGAGAGAAAGAGAAGGTCAGAAAAACAGACCCATCTTCTTACGGCAGCTGCTAAAATAAAACTTGGAGGACCAGAAAAACTGGCAGGCAGCTGAGGTCAGGATGGCAAAGGTTGAATGCCTGATTCTGGCCTGTTCCATACATCCTGTCTACAGAGCCTGGTGGTGGCAGGGCTGGGGGTGGGACAGCATAAGGGCTAGGTTATCCCTGGGAGCCCACTCCTCTAAGAGGGCAGGGTTATCCCTTGGGGCCCAGTCTCTAAGACGGCAGGGTTATCTTTGGGAGCCCACTCCTTTAAGAAGGCGGGGTTATCGCTCAGAGCCCACCCCTCTAAGAGGACGAGGTTATTTTTGGGAGCCCACTCCTCCAAGAGGATGGGGTTATCCCTCTGAGCCTACTCCTCTTGCTATCACTTGAGCTCATCCAAAACAGGTGACTGAGACCCCAAATCCTCTCCATGTGCACAGGGATCCTTTAGTGACTGGGTCAGAGTCATTACACATCAGCACGTGTGTGTGCACATGGAGGTAAGTACTCGAGGAGGTGCCGGCAACACCACCCAGAAGAGCAGAGTCTAAGAACTTCCTGAGGGTCCGTCAGCCAGGGCTGGGTCCTGGCAACTGTTATTACACAGAATGATGCCAGTCTAACTGCAGGTGTGCAGAATAAAGGGATGGGCACCTTTAATGACAGTAGTGAGGGGTGTGTAAATGTATCTCCAAACTCATCAAGTTATATGCATGAAATATATACAGTTTGTGTAGGTCAATTACACCTTAAGGTTTAAAAAAAAAAAAAAAGAAAGAACAGAAGGAAGGACACTTGGCAGGATGCCCCAGAACCCGGGTGCTCTGAAAAGGATGCTGGCTCCTCGGCCCAATGACACACACACACACACACACACACACACATACCCACACCCCATGTGTGTATAGGTACATGTGCACAGAGATTTGGGAGCAGGATACACAAGAAACTAGCAGCCTCTGAAGAGGAAGCGAGTCCTAGAGCTTGGGGTAGGAAGACTTCCTTTCCCTGTATAGACCCCAGCACTGTCTGAAGTGTTTCAAGAATGGATGTACTTTCCAATAAAGGAACCGGAAGCCCACAAATTAGGGACAAACATTCCAAACTCAATTGCCTAGATGGCATGAGAGCCTGGAGTTTTAACATTCACTTTCTAGGCCGTGAGGCCTGGCTTCTGCTCACAGGAACTTTGGCTTTGGGGACACCCCTGGCCATGACAGTAAATGCTGTGATTGGCATCACACGAGTGGATGTGCCTATCTCCCCAATCAACACTTCACATACAGGTTAGCCGGTGGTTAAAGACACATATTCCAAATTCAGGCTGCCTGAGTTCAAGCCTCGTGACCAGGGTGGGCTGCCTGATGTCTTCATGCCTCAGTTTCTTCTTAAAAGAATGCCTCTGGGGTGATGGTAGTGCCCACCTCAGGGGGCCTGAGTAGGGAGTGCATAAAAGCAGATATGTCCCGAGCTCTGCATGGGCTTGGCACAACAAAGCCTCCTCATGACGACATCCCATTTTGCTGCCATGAGCACTGGGGTGACGCCCAGAGGAGGTGTCCGCAGAGGGAAACACACAATTCATCTCATGCCTCTGCTGCAGCCATGGGTAGCACCAACCAACAGGCCTGGTCTGTCCATCTCATGCCAACTCTGGCTTCCCCTGTCTCCCCTGTGGAACTGGTTGCTGCCCTCAGCTTTGGCCCAGCTCCCCAACTCTACCCCTTGTCTCTACAAGACCCAACTCCTGGCCTGCTGGGCCTAACCTGCCCCTAAGCAGCCACTCTGGGAGGAAGAAAGTTTGCTTGGGCTCTGAACTACTTTGACTGCATGTCTGTTGCTGGGGTCTACAGTCTGCATCTGGCCTAGGCCTTTTGGTTTTTTTTTTTTTTGAGACAGGGTCTTGCTCTGTTGCCCAGGCTGGAGTACAGTGGCATGATCATGGCTCACTGTAGCCTCAACCTCCTGGCACAATCAATCCTCCCACCTTGGCCTCCCTAGTAGCTTCTGGTCTTTCAAGCACAGGGGGCAGCTGGGCTGGACCTACCTGAGAAGGTCAATGTCTGTGTAGCCATATTTGACCTTGTAATCCCCGATGCGCCGGGTGCTCTCCTGCCCACAGATGATCCCCACCTGCTTGATCTTCCCAGCGTCCAAGCCTACAGAGGGAACCAATGCAACAATCTTGCTCTTTGTTCACAAACAGGAACAAAAAGAGGGGGACAGAGACACGCCATGGGAAGAAGGCAATAAAGACCCACTGAATAGGAAATGAAGACAATGCTGGGGTGCCTGGGAGAGCAGCTGACCAAAAGCCTCTGGCGTCCTCAGTCCCCATGCCCATCACAACACGCCTCATTCAGAGGCCGTCCTCCAGGCACTGCCCGGCATGGAGCAGCTCACTTGCATCTCCCTGCCTATCCTATGTGCCCCACGTCTGCCTGGAGCTCCCTGGGAAGGGAAGGAGTGGCTCTGCAGCAGCTGGGCTCCCTGGACTTCTCTGGCCTCTTTCCGTCTCCACCAATAAAAGTATGCGTCTCCTGTGTGCCAGGCACTGCAAGAAGCATTTCACATGCACTAACTCTGAATCCTCCTAATAACCTGAGGTAAGTTACTATTGTCCTTATTATACAGGGTGGAAACTGAGGCACAGAAAACTTAAGTTCGTTCCAATTGCCAACCAGAAAGCAGCAGAGCTGCGATTGAACCCCGGGCAGGCTGGCCCGAGAGCCCAAGGTCACAGTCCCTTTACTACATGCCTTGCTACCCCACCACCAGAGGGAGGTGAAAGGTGAGCCCACGGGATCAGCTCCTGCTCCCACTGATCCCTCGGCCAGGCATTCTCCCCACTCACCCAGCTGCGAAAGGCGGAAGAGTTCATCCTCGTTCTCCGTGGTGTGGTCCACGTTCAGCTGTGTCACCTGCAACCCATCCACTGTCGATTTGCATAAAAGTGCACGGTTTGTACCTGTGGCAGAATGTGAACAGCTAAGCAAAGACCAAGCACAGAGAGAAACAGGACATGCTGGGAAGACAGAGAGAGAAGAGGCAGGCATCTCACACGTGGAAATACCTAAAAAGGGCAAAACAGGCTCAGACCAACAGGGTGAGTCATCAGTTAGCGACAGTTGATGATATGAAGGAATTGGGTTTAATTTTTTCACTGTAATCATAGGATTATGATCTTAATCAAACGGTGAGCCGAGATCACACCACTGCACTCCAGCCTTCGCGACAGAGTGAGACTCCGTCTCTAAAAAAAAAACCAAACAAACCAGACCTCTTCTCTAGAGATACGGACTAAAATATTTACAGATAACATGACACAATGTCTGGCATTTGCTTCAAAATAATGAATGTGAGGACAAAAGGCCACAGATAAAAGAAGGCTGGCCACAGTTGATAACTGCTCAGGTTGGTGATGGGCACATGAACATTCATTAAGTATCAGTCACTCTATTGTTTTACATTGTGGAAAATTTTCCATTAGAGTATTAAAAAAAAGGCAGCACCATCAGAGGGGTCTCTACAGAGTTCTTCCTACTATAACCTGCACCTGTCCAGCCTTCTCACAAACTCCAATGTCCCTGTCACCTAGCCCCATCTTGAAGCTGTTTATGGAGATGCTGGTTTCATGGCCAGGTAACCTCTTCCAGATGCAGTGGCCAAAGCCACCCAGAATGGGATGTGACTCACCCAGAACGAGTTAGAGGTAGAAGAGGGACTAAAGGCCAGGACACCTGCCTCCCATCCCATCCCTTCTCCCTTCCAGCTGGGACTGAGGCGTCACTATGGAGAGGGACATACAAATGGCCTCAGGAAACCCTAGGTCTAAAGTGTGTGAAGCGTCTGGAAAGCAGATTGTTAGATCATGCACTGACCCCTGCGGCTGGCCTCTCCCCAGCCCTCCCCACCCTGGGACAGCAGGGGGCTTACCGACATTGGCGACGTAGAGTTTGTTGTTGAGAAGGACCGCCACAACGGCCATGGCCCCTCCCGAAATTTCCCTCTCCAATGTCTTGAGTCTCTCCAGGATCTTCTGATATTGAGGAGGCAGCTGGTGCTGAGGGACCCCCTACAACCATCAACAGAGGGGTCAGGGCAGGACAGAACCACCTGGACCATCTTTCCAGCCCTCTCCCTCCCTTTGCTCTTAAGGGCAAAGATCTGAGGGCCCGGAGGACAGACAGTCCATGGCACAGCCAGGATGAAGCCTGCGCTGCCAACTTCAGGGAAGGTTCTTCCAGGAAAGCCAGAGATGACCTGATTCACAGCACAGAGGTCAGTGCTACAGGTGCTAGTGGGCGATGTGAGCAGGTGGGTGACAAGTGTGGGGACCCATTCAGGCCAAAGGGCCACAAAAAGCCCTTCCTCATGCCCGCCACTGCCCAGCCAATGCTGAGCTTTAGCATGCAGCTGCCCATAGCAGGGCGGCAAGGTCCCTCACCCATGGCCACCCACCAGTGTTCCCCATGAGAAACTCCTCCCTAACTCCTGCTGCTCTGGCCCACTAATGTCAAGACAAAGTAGGTAAGTCCATGCTCCTTGCAAAGCTGGGCCTGGACTTGACTCCCCTGGGTGTGAGCTGGGGAAATTACCTCTGGCAGTTGCGACTGGAGGCTTGCCTTCTCAGCCAAGGCATCGTCAATGGACTCCAGGAAGCTCCTCTCTACCACATCGAAGGCCTGGAGGGACACAGGACAGGGCAAAGACTGGTTCAAAGCACACCACTGTCACTGGTGCTAAAATGCCCCGATGAATAGCAGCAACAGGCTCACTGTCTTCATGGCAGGTCCCCGTGTGATGGGGCTTTCCACATGTCGGTTCTGCCTCCGGCCTGGCACTGCAAGGCACCAGCTGCTTCTTGCTGATCCATGTCTTTGACAAAGCCCTTCAGCCCCATAGGGGTGCGCGGCCAACAGAGGCAGCACTCAGAGGGCTTGGAGGCGGCAGACACTGCGGAGGCTAAGAGCAAGGGCTTGGAGTAGGCCCAGCTGGTGTGACCTCTGGGCACCTCAGTCTCACACAACAGAGGTTAGGAGTTGTTCTGAGGGTGAGGTAAGTCCAGCCTGGCACTCAGCATGGCACCTGCTCAGAGAAACTGCCAGGACTATGACAGCTCCTATGATTACTATGACTTCTTCCTGGGAGGCTTCTGTCAAACCCTGCTGGCCCCGGGACACTGGTGACACTGACAACTCCCCCAGGGTGTGAGATCTGCTGAGAATCACTGGCAATGAAGCCTGAGGCCGTGAAGGGCAGGAAAAGGCTGGCACCACTGTTCTCTGGGAACAGAGGCCCATCCTCTCATCTAAAATGGGCCTGAGACATGCTCCTGAAAGGAGATGCCAGGAGGAAAACTCCCAACAGTGCAAGCAGAAAGGTGGAACCAGCCAATGATGGCAGCATCCCCCAAAAAGGGGAGGCAAGGTCTTCCCTGAATGCCCAGGGATGCTTCCTGCACCTGGAGGCTGAGCACCTGGCTATATGGGAAAGAAGGGGGTAGCTCTGAATGACCCCATTCCGACCAGGCCTTGCCCTGCTCCTACTTCACACCTCTCTCCAAGCTCACATCCCTAAATCGCCCCACCTCCAGCAGTACCTCCCTTGTCAGCTCTGCCAGCCACTGAAGGCCTGCTGCTTGCTGGCTGGTCCTGGACTCCTATGGAAGGGGCCCCTATGCTGGGAGCTGCATCTCTACCAGGGTGAAAGGGCCGGCAGGATCTTCACACCAACCCTGGCAACATGCTAGAAATGCAGGGCCCAGGCCCTGGGGGTGGGGGACACGATGGAGCTGGGTTACTGCCAGCTCCAGCACCATTACCTGCAGCAGCACGCGCCGCACGTCGGCCTCAGCGTGCTCAGCATTCAGCTGGCCCAGGAGGAGCTCGGCGGACAGCCGCTGGGCCACGAAGTTGGTTACCCGGTTGCCATCGTAGCCGTTGAAGACCCCATACAGGAAGCAGTTGTTCTCACTCCTGGCAGTGGGAGAGGGCAGAGGGAGGACTGAGACCAGGGTCTCACACGGAGGTGGAAGGAGAAAGGGAAAGGAACTGGGGGAGGCTAAAGCTACAGTGGCTGCAGCTTCAGGCACCGACCTGGGTCCCCCTGCTTTGGGCATCATTTCACTCTGGTGGCTATGACCTTCTGGAATACCCTCCTACCCATGCTCATGCTACCCCATCAGAGCAGGCCCTTGGCTGGTCTAAAGCCCAGCAGTATAAAGGACAGCAGCAGAGGCCACCTCCCACAGGCCATATCTCACTGGCAAGCCCCTATGAGAGACACTGCAAAGTCAGTGTCTTTCCTTGCTTGCAAACTAACCAACTCCCTGGGCCCAGGACCAAAATGCTGGCACACACACCTGAACTTGAGCCAGCTGTCCTCTGGCGGGTGGCTCTCGGTGCCCTTGCCATCAGCAGAGTAGCTGCGGTTGGAGGCTGAGCCGACCCCAGAGAGGTGGCAGAGCGGAAGGTCGTCTGTCCAGCTTGGCTGCTGCTCCTGGGGAAGGACACCAGGAAGCTGTGAGGCACCACTGCTTCTGCAGGGTAGACCCCACTTCATCTTTTTCTTCTGCAACAGAAACCTAGCGGGCCCGCAGCCCTACACAGAGGGTTCCACTTCCTTCGGGAAAACAATGATGTTTGTATGAACAGACACCTGAGGAAGGGTTTGCTGTTTTTATGGTTAGTCTACAAACTAGCTCCCCAGGAAAACGGAAAGACTCCAGCATTCCCAAACACAAGGCGCAGCAATGGCCTCCAGGAGTGAGCTGTTATGAAACCTAGTGAAACACATACAAAGGTCGCAAACTCTTGACAAGAAACTCTTTGGGGCCCCCACCTCTTACTGCACTGGCTCCAAATGCACACTGCAAAGGAATTCCTTGGGCACCGGTTGAAACTGCAGGCTGCAAGCCCCATCCTCAGAATGACTGATCTGGGCAGGGCCCAGGACATCTGCAGCACAGGCCACTCCCCACGAGTGATGCTTTCACGTGACCTGAGACCCACCCTAGAGAAACTGACTTGTCACTCTCTCTGGCCACTGGGGCCTCCAAGTACCAGGGAGAGTGACTGAGACTGGCTTATATGTTGGAGTTTACGAGCTAGTTTGTAAGACATCCTCAGGCCACCCCGACGTCCTCTCCCATCTCGCCTGCCACATCCTTCTCTCCCAGTCCCAAATGCCTGAAGGCCTGTCCATCCTCTGCTCTTTGCCTCCACGTGAACACCCTCCTTCTTGCCTAGCAATTCTCCAGGTCCTTCGGGACTCTCTGGCTCAGGAGTCACCACCTCCAGGAGGTCTTCCTTCAGGATGACCCTCCCCAGGACTGGCTGATGGCCCTCTCATGTACCCCAACTGCACCCTGATTCCAGCACCCTGGCCTGTCTGCAACACCCACTCCACCCCAGAGGATCTCAAACCAGGCTGTTCAGCATAATCACTGCAGAACTTTAAACACACTCACACGGTCCAGGCCCTGGCCCCGGCCCCGGCCCAAACACAAACTCTGAATTTCCCAATCTCCCTAGGGTATACCCTGAGCATCTTATTTTTTTAAGACCCAGGAACAACTTTGATGCAAGGCCCAGGTGGAATTCCTTGCCCCAGATCTGGCCTCCCACCTGAGAAGTGTGCCTTGTTCACAAGGGCACTCCCAGGACCATCATGCAGAACTAGAGCAAACTGGAATAACCGGGAGAACCACAGCAATTTCAAGGAAAATAAAATTTGTATTGGCTGGGTGTGGTGGCTCACACTGGCAATCCCAGCACTGTGGGAAGCTGTGGAGGGTAGACCATTCGGTGTCAGGAATTTGAGACCAGCCTGGCCAACTTGGTGAAATCCCATCTCTGTCTCTACTAAAAACACAAAAAAAGCCAGGCGTGGTGGCAAATGCCTGTAATCCCAGCTACTGGGGAGGCTGAGGCAGGAAAATCACTTGAACCCAGGAGTCAGAGGTTGCAGTGAGCTGAGATCATGCCAATGCACTCCAGCCTGGGCGACAAGAGTGAGAGTCAATCTCAAAAAAAAAAGAAAAAAAAAACTGTATTGAAAACTTTATTGAAATATTAAACAAGCACAAGCTAGAGCAATCAGATAAGAGAAAGAAACCAAGGGCATCCACATTGGCAAGGAAGATGCCAAATGATCCTTATTTGCAGGTGACATAATCTTGTATTTGGAAAAACCTAGACTCCACCCAAAAACTATTAGAATCGATTAAACAAATTCAGTAAAGTTGCAGGATATGGAATCAACATACAAAAATCAGTAGCATTTCTATGTGCCGACAGTGAAGAATATGAAAAAGAAATCAAACACACACAGATACTGGGTGCACCTTCTTACAAGTTATTGTTAACAGTCTTCCAGAAACAATGTGGAAACTGCTTCAACAGGCTTTTGCAATAAAAAAAAAAAAGCCCGTGGTTAGCTTTTGTGGCAAATTGTAGCTTCTGTTAGTCATATACTGACAGGAGTGACTTCATTTTTTTTCATTTTAATTGCTTTTATTCTGCATTTATCTATTTTGGTGCTTTAGTTCTACATTTTGCACCCTGGAGCAACTTCTGCAGGGTGTGGGAGTTTTATATTTAAATTAACATGGAGTAAAACTGGCTTTTGGGGCACGCACATCTATGAATGCTGACACATGCAGAGATGTGTGTAACTACCACACTCTCAGGATACAGGGCAGCTCCACTTCCAACGCACTCCGTTCCTTAATCCCTAGCAACCTGTTTCCCACTGCTCTGGCTTTGTCTCTTTAAGCATGTCACATTAAAGGCCAGGTGCAGTGGCCCATGCCTATAATCCCAGCACTTTGGGAGGCCAAGGGGGGTTGGGCCAAGGGGGGTTGATCACTTGAGGTCAGGACTTTGAGACCAACCTGGCCAATGTGGCGAAACCCTGTCTCTACTAAAAATACAAAAATTGGCAGGGTGTGGTGGTGCACACCTATAATTCCAGCTACTTGAGAGGCTGAGGCACGAGAATCACTTGAACCGGAGAGGCGGGGGTTGCCATGAGACAAGATCGCACACCACTGCACTCCAGCCTGGGTGACGGTGTGAGACTCTGCCTCCAAAAAAAAAAAAAAAGAATGTCACATAAATGAAATGATGCAGTAAACATAACCTCCGGAGACTGGCTTTTTTCACTCAACATTATGTCTCTAAGATTGCTGGCTTTTGTGCACCAATAGTCTGTTTCTCTCTTTTGCTGAGTAATATACCATTGTTCGGATGTAGAATAGTTTGTTTATTCATTCATCTACTGAAGGACACTTGGGCTGTTATGTTTTTTGCAACTACGAAGAGATGTGCTATAAACATTCACGTACAGGTTTTTGTATGAACGTAACTTCATTTCTCCTGGGTAAATACTTAGGAGTGAGATTGCTGGGTCATATGGCAAGCATATGTTTAACTTTGTAAGAACCTGTCAAACCCTTTTCCAGAGCGGCTGAACCATTTGCATTTTCAGTGTTGAGTTCCCGTTGCTCCACATCCTCGCTACCACATGGTATTGTCTCTTCCTTTTTCTTAATTTAGAAATTCTAAGAGGTGGTAGTGGTATCTCATTGCGGTTTTAATCTGCACTTCCTAACAGCTAATGATGCTGAGCATCCTTCACACGCTTATCTGGCACCTACTCACTCTCTCTGGTGAAGTGCTTGTTGCAGTTTTTTGCCCATTTTTAAATTAGGTTATTTTCTTAACTATTGTGTTCTGAGAGTTCTTTCTATTTGTAGCTTAGCATTTCATTCACAAAGTAGTGTCTTTTGCAGAGCAAAAGGTTTTAGTTTAGATGAAGTCCATTTAATCATTTTGTTCTCTTTCATGGTTCATGCTCTCGGAGTCATGCTCAGCCACAGGTCACAAGAAGCTCCTATGTTTTCATCTATAAGTTTTATATTTTACATTTAGATCTGTGATTCATTTTGAATTAATTTCTATATAAGGCAGGATGGAGGTTTAGGTCCATTTTTTTTTCATTCTGATATCCAATCATTCCAGTACCCTTTGTTGAAAAGACTAGCTTTTCTGCATTGAATTGTGTGGGTCTACTTCCAGACTCTATTCTGTTCCTGTGATCAGCATGTCTACCCCTCCGCCAATACTACATTCTTCATTACTGTAGCTTTATTATAGTAAGTTTTAAAATTGGCTAGTGTGATTCTTCTAGCTTTACTGCTCTTTTTCAAAATTGTTTTGTCTGTTTGAGTTCCTTTGCCTTTTCATATAAATTTTAGAATTAGCTTGCTTATATCCACAAGGTTTGTTGGGATATTTATTGGAACTGTTTTTTTTTTTTTTTGAGACAGAGTTTTACTCCATCGCCAGGTGCCAGACTGGAGTGCAGTGGCGTGATCTCGGCTCACAGCAACCTCCGCCTCCTGGGTTCAAGCAATTCTCCTGCCTCAGCCTCATGAGTAGCTGGGACTACGGGCGTGCGCCACAACACCCAGCTAATTTTTGTATTTTTAGTAGAGACGGGGTTTCACCATGTTTGCCAAGATGATCTCGATCTCTTGACCTTGTGATCTGCCCGCCTCGGCCGTGATTATAGTGCTGGGATTATAGGCGTGAGCCACTGCGCCCGGCCAGGAACTGTTTTAAATCTACAGATCTGGCCAGGTGTGGTGGCTCACGCCTGTAATCCAAGCACATTGGAGGCCAAGGCAGGAGGATCACCTGAGGTCGGGAGTTCAAGACCGGCCTGACAAACACGGTGAAACCCCGTCTTTAAAAAAAAAAAAAAATCTACAGATTAATCTGGGGAGAGCAGACATTGTCCCTATGTTGAGTCTTCCAATTCATTAACATGGTGTGTCTCTACACTTATTTATGTCTTCATTAGATGACTTTTATTTTTATTAACACAATTTTACAAGGTCTGAAAAGCTACTAATGCCTTCTAATAGCTGTTGAAAACAGACAATATAACCAAAATCTACTAATGGAAATGGGAAAAAAAAAAAGGAGATGAAATGGCAACAAGTGCTAACTGAACTAAGTGTGTCACAACCATATCAAAAGAAAAAAAAAAAAAAGGCCGGGCATGGTGGCCCACACCTGTAATCCCAGCACTTTGGGAGGCTGAGGAGGACGGATCACCTGAGGTCAGGAGTTTGAGACCAGCCTGACCAACATGGAGAAACCCTGTCTCTACTAAAAACACAAAATTAGCCAGATGCGGTGTTTCATGCCTATAATCCTAGCTACTCGGGAGGCTGAGGCAGGAGAATCGCTTGAACCTGGGAGGCAGAGGTTGCGGTGAGCCGAGATCACACCACTGCACTTCAGCCTAGGCAACAAGAGCAAAACTCTGTCTCAAAAACAAAAAAGAAAGTTGGAAAGGGAAATAGTAAGAGCTGAAATTCTGCTCAGCTCCTCATGATACCAAGAATTTAACACTTTCAGTTCAAGCAATGTCAAAAGAAAAACTACTGGCCCAACGAAGTGGCTCATGCCTGTAATCTCAACACTTTGGGCGGCTGAGGTGGACGGATCACTTAAGGTCAGGAGTTTGAGACCAGCCTGGGCAACATGGCAAAACTCCTCTATACTAAAAATACAAAAATTAGCCGGGCGTGGTGGTGTGCACCTGTTGTCCCAGTTACTCAGGAGGCTGAGGCAGGAGAATCACTTGAATGCGAGAGGTGGAGGTTGCAGTGAGCTGAGATCACACAACTGCACTCCAGCCTGGGTGATAGAGCAAGAGTCCATCTCAAAGAAAAAGAAAAACAGCTTCACAGCAACACAAAATTGGGTCTAGTTCTAATCTTAAACCGTCTGATTTTAAAGCAAAATAAACGTTTCTCTTGATATAAATGGGAATTTAGTCTTTGGGACGCACATATGACATTATGTGATTATAGTACATTACATCACTACAGACATTCTTTCAACAAATATCTGCTGAGTATTTGCAACAGTCTGGCAGTATTCCGGGTACTGGGGACGCAGAAGAGAAAACAGAGAGGTTCCTTATTTGAAGCGTCCCTTCCAGGGAGAGAGGGAATTCAAACACATAATACAACAATAAACAAGGCAATCTCAGACAGGGCTATGTGCTAGGGAGAAAACACACCATGGTAAGGGACACAGCGTGGCAGGAGGGGGCTCTTTTAGATGAAGTGGTCAGAAAAGCAGACCTCTGTGGGGAGGTGACCTCTGAGCCAGACCTGAATGACTATGGGTGGTGACCTTCCAGAAGGCAGAGAAGGAGCCTTCCAGGCAGAGGGAACAGCATGCGCAAAGACCCCAAGATGGAAAAAAGCATGTTAGGTTTATGGAAGCATGAGAAGGCCGGTGTGGCCTCTCTGCTGAGCACAAGGGAAAGAGGCTCAACACCGTGTTTGTAAATCATGAGCACGTATGTGCCTGGGTGGGAGGGCTGTGCAAGGCCTCTGGGCCATGGCAGTGAGTTAATAACCAGGGAATTAATTATTTTTCAGGTAACTGATATGTGGCCAAATATCCCCTATGTCTTAGATCTGCTTAGTATATTTCCATTTCCTGCGGGCTCACAAAAGTCTCCTATAACCGGATAAATGTACTTCCAAAGGTAGCTCCTTTTCTAGTCTGTCTCGCCCTACCAGCTGGAATGAAATTAAATATGAGGTGAAGCAGAAGCACAAAAGCATGTCGCCAGTCAGGAGTATCCCATGTCTTCTTCCTGAAAAGATGGGCAAAGAAGTCAGTATTTAGCACCCCAAAGTGCCACAAGTGTTTTAAAGCATGGGAGGAAAAGACATTTATATTTTCTAGAGCCCTGTGATTAACAATGAGAATTAAGATGGATTGAACTTATCCTCTAATACGAGATGAATAGTATTAACGCAAATGTGTTGCCCACATCGCACAACCTGTCATGGATGCTGCAATCACAGTACCTCCTCTGCCAGTATCTAACTCCCATAAGGAACAGACACAGGCTTCCAAGGACTTGATCTTTCTAACAAGTCCATACTTTCCAGCAAAAAATAAATATCACCCAAGGAACTTATGGACTTGTTCCACATTAGACATATACTATTAAAAAGGCCAGTGAAATTGTCTTCCACAAGTAAAGAAACAAGCTCAAACAGGCCACTGAGGAACTTGCCACGCTGGTGCGGCATGGCACAAGAACAATTCATCTAAGAGCGTTTCACAGCAGGAAACCAGGAGTAAGCCGATGATCTACTGACCGCTGTGTGCTGCACCATATTTGGCTGATGTGGGAATAAAAAACTTTCCCAAACGAGCAAACCTGTGTGTCTGACAGCAGTCAATCTACTGAGCACGCGCCTTGTTCATTAAGTACGTGTGAATAGTGTCTAGATACTTCAACTAAGTGCTTTTTTAGGAAATCTGATTTTCCCAATGTTGAGGCAGTAATATTTTGGGAATGTATTATTTTATAAACTGGCCAATGGTGTTTGAGTCACCAGGTATAGACACTAGAGCTAATGTTTATCTAAGGAGTCTTGGTCCATTCTTGGTAAAAAACATTCCAGAAAAGAGAAACCGACAGCTCCTTTCACAATATGCTACTCTATGTATACTTCAGTCCTAATGCCGGCATCTTATTCGGTGGGGAATGCCTCACGAAGATCAGGGCCATAACAAGGCTGCCCACTCTCTCCATTATTTCACACAGGCAGTTAGACAGAGGAAAGAATGAGAGCATGAGAGCTGCGAAAGAAGTCAGGTCACTTCTATTTGCAGTTGATATGACAGTACACCTGGCAGCCCTAAAGAATCCATGAAAAACTAATGCAAACAGTAAAAGAAATTAGTTAGGTGGCAGGATAGAAAATCAAAACATGCAAATCAACAGCTTTCGTATACCTAAGAAAAGATGAGCATATAGCCTGTACATGAAATAACAAGGTCCTTTTCCTGTGAGTTTCTATCATGTCTGTCTCCCCCAACCAAACTACTATAGAAGATTGTTTTAAATCGAAGTTTGTATCGGTCGGGCCGGGTGCTGTGGCTCACGCCTGTAATCCCAGCATTTTGGGAGGCCAAGGCGGGCGGATCACGAGGTCAGGAGATTGAGACCAGCCCGGCCAGCAAGGTGAAACCCTGTCTCTACTAAAAATACAAAAATTAGCTGGGCGTGTGGTGGGCACCTTTAATCCCAGCTACTCGGGAGGCTGAGGCAGGAGAATTGCTTAAACCCAGGAGGTGGAGGTTGCACTCCAGCCTGGGTGACAAGAGAAAGATTGTCTCAAAAAAAAAAAAAAATGTGTATCAGTTGAATTGTATCTTAATGCATTCATCCCAGCCTTCCAGACTGTGGACAGTTTTGAATTTTGCCCTTTGACAATTAACAATTTCAGCTGTGTATCTTGTACAGACACGGCCTTCTACACACTGCTCCAAATGATCTCTAAAAAACTGTGACCAGAACAAAAAGCATGAGAAGCTAACCCACCGCCGGCAAGAGGTGTCCACACTAAACATAGAACGGAAGTAACACCTCCACCAAATATTTGACCTACTTCAAAAGCCAAATAAATGTATTTTTGGGGCCTCAAATGAAGAAACTGTTGACCCCAGAGGTAAAGTCACAGAGACAACCACACACTTTAAAACAAATATGTACCTTGTTATTTTACCTTGTTCAAAGTTCTATTTATTGGCTGTGCATGGTGGCTCACACCCATAATCCCAGCACTTTGGGAGGCCAAGGTAGGTGAATCATTTGAGGTCAGGAGTTCGAGACTAGCCTGGCCAACACGGTGAAATCCCACCTGTACTAAAAATACAAAAATCAGCCGGGCATGGTGGCAGGTGCCTGTAGTCCCAGTTACTCAGGAGGCTGAGACAGAAGAATCTCTTGAACCTGGGAGGCGGAGGTTGTAGTGAGCCAAGATGATGTCACTGCACTCCAACCTGGGCAACAGAGTGAGACTCTGTCTCAAAAACAAACAAACAAACAAAGTTCTATTTATTTCACTTTGTTACTCTTTAAACATTAAGTTCCTAGTCAATCTGTCATGGCCTTCTATTAAAATAAAAAAAGAGGGCCGGGCGGGGTGGCTCATGCCTATAATCTCAGCACTTCGGGAGGCCAAGGTGGGCGGATCATGGGGTCAAGAGATCGAGACCATCCTGGCCAATGTGGTGAAACCCCATCTCTACTAAAAATACAACAAATTAGCTGGGTGTGGTGGTGGGCACCTGTAGTCCCAGCTACTTAGGAGGCTAAGGCAGGAGAATCGCTTGAAGCTCAGAGGCGGAGGTTGCAGTGAGCCAAGATCACGCCACTGCACTCCAGGCTGGCGATATGGCAAGACGCCATCTCAAAAAAATATAAAATAAAATAAAGAAAGAGTAAGAAAAAAATTATCCAAAGAAAATATGTAAAAGTACCCATGGTAAGGCAAAGCCTGCCCTTTTCTGTCTTTTTAAGTCCTATCTACCTTTAAGGTCCTGCTCAAATCCAACTAGTGCCAGAGGCCCATGATTCCCAAACCTCAATCATCCACTCACCATCTTTAAGAAATTATCATTCACTCTAATGATTCCTTTTTTTTTTTTAAGAGAAATGGTCTTGCTCTGTCACTCAGGCTGGAGTACAGTGGCACAATCATGGCTCACTGCAGCCTTGAAATCCTAGACATCAGCTATTCTCCTGTCTCAGCCTCTCAAGTAGCTGGGACTACAGGTACACCACCACACCCAGATGATTTCATTTTGAATGTAAACTTTTCCAGTATTATAGGTGGAAAACCAGTATTACTTGCCACATCCTGGATGATAATAAAAAACAATACAAAGTTATTCACTTTTAGCTAAACCTAATGCTGGCTTCATTGCTGGAGCCCTGTTCTCTGTTTAAAAATGGGACTGGAGTTGGATCAGCAAGTATCAGAAAGATGTTAAGGACATACTAGGATCAAACCGAGGTTTTTTTTTTCTTGGTATCATTACAAAGTCTGAGAGAGAACGGAAAAGCACATAGCCTTCTTAGTTTGTAAGATTAGTTTCGTTCGCTGCACCAAACCACCTCACTGTCTGAGACATTGGGAAAATACTGCCCAAAACCATGGGGCCCTCCCCTGAGAAACCTATCCCAGTGGCCTCACTGTGCCTGCTGGGCACCCCACTCTCTGGCCATTCACCAAGTGGCCCTGTGGCCACCCTCGTGCTGTAGCCTGGTATTGTTAATTAGATTACCTCATTCCACTGATTTGAAGACCAACATTTTCCACATGTTAACATCTCTGGAATTGGTATGTTACAAGTAAATTAGCAGTGAGTTCTCTTTCTGAGTGATACACAAAACAGTGATGTGTCCTTAAAATACTGGTGTCTTAGATCCAATGACACATGGGTAGTTTCTCATGTAATTCGGGCACTCGCTAGACACTGATTTCACTAAAATGGCCGAAGAACCTCAGGAGGTTCTCACAGTGTGGGAGTGAGAGTACCTGGTCCTCTCTGTGTTCCCCAGCGGACTCACGCTGCCATGGCTGAGTGGGCTTGGATCGTGTTCTCCCGTCTCTTTCCACCTCCAAGGATTAGCCATACCGAGCGTCCATTGCCGATTCCATTAAAGCTTACAGGACTGCCAAGTCTCTCGCTTCCTTCCTCCACATTTCTGAACAATTTTCGGAAAGGCCATGTACTTTCTATTCACACAAACCACCCACCCCTCCACCCCTGCACACACTGATGCATACTTTCTCCCACACCCCCAAATGCCAGGCCTGCCAGCACCAGCCGCGAGTGGCGCTGGAGTGCAGGGAGCAGGCGTCTGTGAGAAGCTGAGAAGGGGGCGTCTCTCACGCAGCACGGCCTCATCGCGGAGCCACTGCAGCACACACAACCCTGAACACAGGACTTAACTCTTCCTTGTCTGAGAAATGAACTGCTCACGAGAAATTTCACAAAAATACAGTAAGAAGCCTGTTTCAAAAGACCTAATTTCGACTTGATTTTGTGAAGGAGTTTCCAAAATTCACGTTTTGGTATGGAAAGCTTCTGCAGTGATCCAACAGTATTTAACCCATCAAGGTCTTTACAGATGCCCTGTGTGTGATGCAAGCATTCGCTCATGTACATATGTGTCCATGTCACGTAATAGTTCATAAAGTCCCCACACAGACTCGTCTCAAACTCCTGGGCAGCAGAAATGGACAGAGAATGGTTCCAAGCTCAGGCCACAGCTTGAATATCAAATTATGGTATGAAAAGGCCAAGTGTTTTTGTGGTGAAAGCACCCAAATTCCTTAGAGGCAAAAAGGAAGCTCAGAAAGGGAGACACATCCCCAGGAAGAGAGCTCAGGGCAGGGGAGCGGCAGACCTTTCTCTCCAAAAAGCTTTTGAGGCCCCAAAGCCCCCACCACCTCTAACCGTGTGGATGACCCACTTCTCAGAGACCAGCTCCACTCCGGGCCCGCACTTCTCCCGCTATGGTTTTGATGGAAGGTTCTCCATGTCATCATCCTAAAGAGCTCCTCATTCATTCTTAAAGGGGCTAATAATAATTGTGGCCACTTCCTGTGTGCTAGGGCAGCAGCTGGGTATACACAATGGGGACAGGTGGTGCCCTAATAGGTCTTTTTATTTTAGTGGCTACGTATTTATTTTAACATACTTGAGATATATTACACAGCTAGCACCTGTGATGTCAGATATAATTGCTCCGGACATGTCTAAGTTTAAAAAATTGATTTTAAGCTTACTTACCTTTTTTTTTTTTTTTTTTGAAACAGGGTCTCGCTGTGCCACCCAGCCTGGAGTGCAGTGAGGGGATCAAGCTTCTGGCCTCGGGCAATCACCCCAGTCTCCCAAGTACTACAGGCACAAGCCACCATGCCCTGCTAATTTTTTTTTTTTTAGAGATGAGATCTCACTATGTTGCCCAAGCTGGTCTGGAACTCCTAGCCTCAAGTGATCCTCCCGCCTCAGCCTCCCAAAGTGCTGGGATTCCACACATGAGCCACCATGCCTGGCCTGATTTCCTTTTTTATAATTAAGTAACAGGACAGGCAAAATCAAACTCTTGATCCCCCCTGCCCCAGGGTGCCCCTCTTCCAGGGCTCCCTCACCCAGTAAATGGCACGACTGTTGTTTAAACCAAAACCTTAGACTCCTTTTTTACTCTTCTTCCTCTGTCACGCACCCCACATTCAATCCATCAGCAAATCACAGCAGCTCTTCCTCCAAAACACAACTGGAATATGATACTTGCCACCGTTCCTCTGCCATGCCATGGCCAACTCACCTTCTCGCACCTGGATGACTCTAGGAGTCTCTTAGGAGGTCCCAGGCTTCCATTCTCACCACTCAAACTCAAAAGAGGGATTTTTCTCCAGTCATACATCACATCAGGCCCCTACTCCACTTGCTCCCCATGAAAGCTTCACATCACATGAAAAGTGGAATCTAGAGGCCATATCAGGACCTGTGAAGCCCGGCGTGGCCCCCAGCTCCCTCAGACCTCAGCTACTCCCATGCTCCCCCAAGGCACTCGACCCAGCTGCACTAGCACCCCTGAGGCTCCTGAAACAGCAGCCTTTGCAACTCCTGCTTCCTTGGGCAGGAACACTGCTCCCATTTCCCCCTTTTCATCTCATCAAATGTAGAGAAGTATTCCCCTACCACCCTGTCCAAAATGACCTCCCCCGCCAGCACTGTGTGTGAATCCAGACTGTTCCTCACAGCACCACCTGAAGTTGTAGTTTAGATATTATGAAATCACAGATAATCTGTATCTGTTCACTGCTCAGTGTCTGTCCCCCTTCCTAGACCATCAACTCCATAAAGGCGGTGTCTCCAGCACCTACAGGGTGCCTAACATATAGTGAGGGCTCAGGGACATTTAAGGGAATGAACAGCAGACATTCACTCATATGCTAACCATAGTAATTCATGGTTAGCATGCAACCAAGACAGGCTACGAGTGGAACATGTCAGTTCCTTTAATACCAACAATACTCCCAGGAGTCCTCTTGGTTTGGAGAAACTAAGGCTCAGGGATGTAAAGTGGTTTGCCCAAAGCCAGTACGAGACTAATACTGTTTTATCAGGCTGAAAGGTCTTGGTCCTTTTGAACACATCAAGCTTTCTTTAGAAGCTCTTTGCAGCTGTGCACAGTGGCTCACACCTGTAATCCTACAACTTTGGGAGGCCGAGGCAGACGGAATGCTTGAGGCCAGGAGTTCAAGACCAGCCTAGGCAACATGGCGAAACCCTGTCTCTACTAAAACTACAAAAATTAGCTGGGCATGGTGATGCACACCTGTAATCCCAGCTACTGAGGAGGCTGAGGCACAAGAATCACTTGAATCCAGGAAGCAGAGGTTGCAGCGAGCTGAGATCGCACCATTTCACTCTAGTCTGGGTGACACAGTGAGATTCTGTCTCCCCCACAGCCCACACAAAAAGCCTTTTGCTTCAAAAGACCTTTCAAGGTGCCACACTGCCTGTGATGATGCTCCACCAAACACTCTACCAAGCGGCCCCAGCACACCGTTCCAAATGCCATTCCTGTGAGCCCCCAATGACCCAGACAAATCAGGCCACTCTGCAGCCCCTCGACACATAGACTTGTAGTACTAATTGTATTTAATTTGTGAAAAGCTTAATGAACACATGCACACATATTTAAACACCTGTCCTTGGCTGGGTGCGGTGGCTTACGCCTGTAATCCCACCACTTTGGGAGGCCAAGGCAGGACAACTGCTCGAACCCAGGATTCGAGACCAGCTGGGCAACATGGCAAAACCCCATTTATAGGAAGAAAAACAAAAAGAAAAACACACGTCAAGAAAACACACACACACACACACACACACACGTCCTCCTGGAATGGGCCTCCTCTCCTCTGCTTGGCAAACTCCTATCATCCTTTAAAGCCTCTAAAATTCTCTGCTGCTTGCCCCAGGGCTCTTGACACAGGTCTACAATGACACAACTGTGCCTCAGGTATCGTACCAGTGGCATATGCCCCTTCTCCCAAGCTGGTCTGCAAATGCAGTGAGGGTAGGCACCACGCCTCATTCATCTTTGCCCAGTAGCCGCAGACCAGCAGCTCTCACAGCCATCTCTGAATGCAGGTGTCTGAGCTGAGCTGCTCTTCCTAGACTGGAGACAATGGAGGTGACATAAGCAAGCCCCATACCCCACCTGGAGATCCGTACACTCTGTGAGAAGGGATGTCCTGATCGTCATGAGGGCAGAGGGGCCTTTGGAGGACATCCCTGCCATCCCTTTGCCTTGCACCAAGATGCAATGTGTTTAGAGCTAACTATTCTTTCTTTAAAAGAGGCCACCACCACCTGGAGAAACACGCTCTGGGGTTGGTAGAGCTGGCCTTCTCTCTAACACATTTCCCTTCGGTTCCATCACATCTAGGAGGGAGGGAATCTGGCAGCCACCTGCTCTACATGACCCAGGTGGCTGCTCTCTCTCAGTAAGTCAACTCAGCCTGTACCATTTACCACCTTCCAACCACTTTCCCTCTCCTTGTCACAATCCAGCCAGCGTTTCCTAAACGCTAACTACAGTGGGGACATTTATACAGGGACCTTGCCTTCTGGGAGCTTACAAACCAGAGGGCCAGCCCTCTAAAGTCAATGCCAACTCAGTAACAAGACAGACCTGCCCGACAGTAATAAAATAAAGGGGCAGCAAGGGTGTGGAGGGGAAGAAAGCAATCCCCACTGGGGCGACCTGGGAACTGTGCTTCTGGAAGAGTAATTTCAAAGCTCTGTTTCCAGGTTATCCCTGAGCCAATGTCTGCTCACCTCTGTGAAGACAAGGCCTAGCACTGGCCTGGCTAAAAACGTTTACTCATTCTTTCACAAATATTTATTGAGTACCCAGCACGTGGTGGTAGGTGCTAGGGACACAGCGGTAAACAAGAGATCACAGATCCCTGCCTTCAAAGAGTTTACTTTCTAGTACAGGAGGCAGACAAGTCCATAGGTAATTCCAAAAGGGTGCCATGAACAGCGAGGACCCAGGAGGCTGGCACCCTACCCTAGTAGGTCAGAGTAGGCCATGGTGCTAACATGTGTGTCCATCTATGTGCACATGCGTGTCAGAGGACGCCGGGCCTGGAAGACAGCGCCAAACCCATGAGATCCAGACTCGGGGTAGGGATGAGCCTGAAGACGATCCTTCCACTCTGTGCTCTCGCCTTAGGAGAAAGAAACAGGCTGAGGGAAACACAGTCAGAGCCATGAACAGAACCCAGTGACCGCTGCCACTCATTCCTCTTGTACAGCCCACGGGTTAAAGGGATTTCTGGAATCACACTGCCTGATTTTAACCCTGCCTCTGATACTTACCAGTTGCGTGGCCTTAGGCTAACGACCACCTCTGTGTCTCAGTTTGTCAAATAGAAATAGCACGGTAGCACCTAGCTCATGGAGCTGCTACGAAAATTAAACTGACAAATGTAAAGCAATTAGCACATCGCCGGGGATGCAGTCAGCGGTACACAGAGGATGCTGCTGTTATGATCATTGCACGACTGTTCGGTGCCACAGTGGGCTCGAGACTCGGGTGGCTCTGCTGCAGCGCGCCGTGTTCCCTTCTGGCTCCAGGACGCTCCCGCCCTCCACGACCCGCAGCAGCAGCCCACAGCCCTGGCGCCCTTGACCCGGGGGGCCGGACCCGGGGGGCCGGGCCAGCCGCGCGCACGCGCCCCGGCCTTGGGAAAGAGGGGGCCGGCCCGAGGAGAGGAGAGGGTGGCGGACCCATCCCACCATGGAGAGGGCGGCGGTCCAAAAGCGGAGAAGGAGCCGTTCCTGCACCCGACAGTCCCCCCACCAGGCTCCCAACCCCAAGCCCGGAGAGCGGGCCGGTTCCTCACACTCTGCAGCAGGCTCCTCCTCTGCGCCGCCATCTTGGAGGAACCCCACCGGGCGCGCCCGCCTCCCCGCGGAACAGAGAGTGGGGCGGCTAGAGCGGCCCGAAGGAAGCGAGTATGGCCGCGCTGCCGGGGAGCATGCGCCCAACGCCACCCCACGGCCGAAGAGGTATGTGGCCGTAGTGGAGCGTGTGCGCAGGCGCGCGTTGGACTTTTTTTTTTTTTTTCCCCCGGGCCGATTGCTCCTCGCGCATCTTTATTTTTTATGTTTTAAGAGAGAGTCTTACCCTGTCACCCAGGCTGGAGTGCGGTGGCGCGATCACAGCTCCCTGCAACCTCTGCCTCCCGGCCTCAAGGGATTCTCCTGCCCCAGCCTCCCAAGTAGCTGGGATTACAGGCATGAGCCACGACGCCCTGCTGATTTTTGTATTTTTAATAGAGGCGGGGTTTCGCCATGTTGGCCAGGCTTGTCTTGAACTCCTGAGGGTTCTTTGTGAACACATTTGGGGCAGGGGAGGAACAATTCATTCACTCAGCAAATGTTCACTGGGTGACCCTGCCTGGCTGTATAGTGGGTACTGCAGCAAGCAAGACAGGCCTTCAAAAAGCTAATATTTATTTTATTTATGAAACGGAGTCTTGCTGTCTCCCAGGCTGGAGTGCAGTGGCGCGATCTCGGCTCACTGCAACCTCTGCCTCCCGGGTTCAAGCAATCCTCTTGCCTCAGCCTCCCGAGTAGCTGGGATTACAGGTGCCCGCCACCATGCCAGCTAATCTTTTAAATTTTTTGTAGAGACAGGGTCCCACTATGTTGGCCAGGCTGCTCTCAAGCTCCTGGCCTAAAATGATTCTCCTGCCTCTGCCTACCAAAATGCTGGGATTACAAGTGTGAACCACCCCACCCAGCCTAAAATGTTAACATTTTAATTAGAGGGGACAACATTTACATACATAAGACATTCCAAGTGAAGTTTATGGATGGTGGCGTGGAAGTGAGGTGTTAGCTGGCAACAGGGAAGAGCAGGCAAGGTGGAGGGGACACCTAGTGCAAAGAAAGCGTGCCTATGTGTTCAAAAAGCACACTTGTCGGCCAGGTGTGGTGGCTCACACCTGTGATCCCAGCAGTTTGGGAGGCCAAGGTGGGTGGATCACCTGAGGTCAGGAGTTTGGGATCAACCCAGCCAACATGGTGAAACCCTGTCTCTACTAAAACTATAAAAAAAATTAGCCTGGCATGGTAGCCAGGCTTGTAATCCTAGCTACTCGGGAGGCTAAGGCAGGAGAATCACTTGAAAACCTGGGAGGCGGAGGTTGTAGTGAGCCGAGATCGCTGCAGTGCACTCCAGCCTGGGTAACACAGCGAGACTCTGTCTCAAAAAAAAAAAAAAAAAAAAAAATGCACACCTGTCACGGGAACCCACTGTGGCTTGCACAGAGATGGAGAAGGAGAGAGATGAAGGGGCTGTAGGGACTGGATCCGACCAAGGCGTTTATTCATCTGGAGGATAGAGGGAAGTTGTTGCCTTCTAAGCAAGCCATTGACAGGGTCCCATTGGTAGAGAGATGTTTGACGACTTTCATAGAAAGACGTTGACTACTGTGTTCAACACAGATTTTTAGGGGGATTGGAGTGGAGACAGGAAGACCAATTGGAGTGGAGACAGGAAGACCAATTAAGGAACTGTTATAACAGTTCTGAAGTAAATGTGACTGAGAATAGCGGGTGGATTTTATTTAGGAAATGAAATCGTCAGGGCTTGATCATGATTTGGTTGTGGGTGGTGATGGAAGGAGATGTATCCAGGATTCTCCCAGATTTCTGGCAAGAACAGCTAGGTTTACAGGTAGGGAGATGGGAATGACCCTGAGTTCAGTTTGGACATGTTGAGTTTGAGGTGTTTTTGAGACATGCAAGAAGAGTGGTCAAGTTACCCATTAGATAGAGGGGACTGGAGCTCAGGGCAGAGGCTGAGCCTGCAAAGACAACCAAGAAGGAGTGGCCTTCGAGGCAGCAGGAGCACAAGGCAGCACAGAATCCTCATGCAGAGTGGCTAAGGAGGGCCTGGGCAAAGTGAGATGGTTTTTTTTTTTTTTTTTTTTTTTGAGACGGAGTCTCGCTCTGTCTCCAGGCTGGAGTGCAGTGGTGTGATCTTGGCTCACTGCAACCTCTGCCTCCCGAGTTCAAGTGATTCTTCTGTCTCAGCCTCCCAAGTAGCTGGGATTACAGGTGCATGTCACCACGCCTGGCTAATATTTGCATTTTTAGTAGAGACGGGGTTTCACTATGTTGGCCAAGCTAGTCTCGAACTCCTAACCTTGTGATCTGATCACCTCGGCCTCCCAAAGTGCTGGGATTACAGGCGTGAGCCACCACTCCCAGTCAAGTGAGATGCTTTTGAGAGATCCAGTTAGAAAATAACTGAAGAGGCTGGGCACGGTGACTCGAGTCCTATAATCCCAGCACTTTGGGAGGCCCAGGCGGGCAGATCACCTGAGGTCAGGAGTTTAAGACCAGTCTGGTTGTATTTTTTGTAGAGACAGGCTATCACCATGTTGCCCAGGCCAGTGTCCAACTCCCAAGCATCAAAGATCCTCCCTGCTTGGCCTCCTAAAGTGCTGGGATTACGGGCGTGAGCCACTGCACCTGGCTCTCCCTTTCGTTTTAAGGAGACCTTCAGAGGTTCCATATGACACTTGTACTTACATTTCACTGGCTATAACCAAGCCCTGCATCCACATCTAGCTGCAAGGGAGGTCTGGAAATGGGTCGGTTTTAGGCTGAGCTTCAGTGTGCCCAACTATAAATGGGTTTTGTTGCTAAAAGATAGGAAGATGGATACTGGGAGGCTATGAGCCGCCTCTGCTGTGAAGGGGCTGGGGCTGGGAGGGGCTGCTGCTTTGTCTGTTGATGCCGAATCTGCAGAGTCAGGACTGGGAGCCCAACCATTTTCACTCTAAACCCAGCTCTAGGCCCTGTCACCCGTGTGACCTTGGACATGCCACCTCCCTTCCCTGAGCCTCATCATCTTCCTCTGTAAAATGGGAATGACAAGCTGCTTAGCAGAACTGCTGCAAGGATTACATGAGATGCCGTGGGAAGACCTGGGCTGTGGTGGGCGCTGGTGTTTGTCACATTCAGATCAGAACTTGATGTTTTTTCAAGATAATGAATACACATGAGCACCTAATGTATATCTGGCACTTGCTAGGTGCTTTTGCCTCCATATACTTTTGTATTTTTTTTTTGTTTTTGAGACGGAGTCTCACTCTGTCGCCCAGGCTGGAGTGCAGTGGCATGATCTTGGCTCTCTGCAAACTCTGCCTCCGGGGTTCAAGTGATTCTCCTGCCTCAGCCTCTTGAGTAGCTGGGATTACAGGTCCATGCCACCACATCCAGCTAATCTTTGTATTTTTAGTAGAAACGGGGTCTCATCATGTTGGCCAAGCTGGTCTTTAACTCCTGACCTCAAAGGATCCACCCACATTGGCCTCTCAAAGTGCTGGGATTACAGATGTGAGCCATCACCCCGAGCCACACTTATGTATTTCTTTTTTTTCTTTTGAGGCAGAGTCTCGCTCTGTTGCCCAGGCCGTAGTGCAGTGGTACGATCTTGGCTCACTGCAACCTCTGCCTCCTGGGTTCAAGCAATTCTCCTGCCTCAGCCTCCCAAGTAGCCGGGATTACAGGCGCCCACCACCATGCCTGGCTAATTTTTGTATATATATACTTTTTTGTATAGGTTTATGCTGGCAGGTTAATAATTTTTGTATTTTTAGTAGAGACAGGGTTTTACCATCTTGGCCAGGCTGGTCTTGAACTCCTGACCTCAGGTGATCTGCCCACCTCGGCCTCCCAAAGTGCTGGGATTACAGACGTGAGCCACCATGCCCAGCCGCACTCATGTATTTCTAACTTCCCCCTTAGGGGGCAGGTGTAATACTAATTCTTTTTTTTAATAAAACAAGAAACCCCAATTCAGTGAGTCACCCAATACATAGATGTCAGGATTCGAATCCGAGTCTTCTGACTCCAGGCCTTTCCTGGCACCCTTCAAGACGTTTATCAGGCTGGAGGAGCCAGAGGAATCTACCTAACAAGCCTTACTCACTAACCCTTGCCTTCCGTTGGCTTGCTCAAATATTTACGTACATGCAGTCTGCCTTCCCTAAAAACTGTAACCCTTCACAGCTCAGCCTCTGGGTAACTACGTGTGGTTTCCCAAACAGCCACACAGTTTCCTGCCTCTACCTTTGGACAAGTTGTTCTCTCTGCCTGGAAGCCTTTCCCATACTTGACTACCCAGGGAACTTCTCAGTCTTCAAGGCTCTAATAAAATCCTGTCTCAGACATTTTTCTGGATTCCCGCTCCTTGGTCACCTTTCATTATTTAAAATCAGAGGTATGATGTGTAGCCAATTCCCCAAGGGTAGAAACTAGGGCATTTCAGCTCTGGGCTTCCTCACAGGTTCTAGAGAAGCTGCTCAGCAAATGTCTGCAGCATCAAATTAGTTCAAGAGTCAGATACATTGGTGGACGCCTTGGTAAATGGAGGCACGAGTCATCCCAAGGTCCCTGGTGACTTAGAGAGAAGCTGGGACTACGGCTGGGGCTTCTGCTTTCCCTTCACCCTGCTTCCCACACTTAACTCCCCAAACAATGCACCATGGCAGGCTCTCCCTCCACAATTCCCAGGGTCTGGTTTTCCAGGGAGCAAGAAGAGGACACTGGGTTCAGCACGGTATTTGGGAGAATAAGCATGAAGTCACCACCTTCTGTTTGCAGGGCCCTGAGCTCCTATAGGGTGGGGGATGGATACAAGAAAGTCTGCTGTGGACAGGCCTTCTCTTCTGGGGACAGCAGGCCTGGAAACCAAGCTGGAAAATGGATCTTGTTTTCCCCAGGACGTTTGTATGTGTCACACTGGGTCTTGCTTTTGCCAGAGGAACAAAAATGCCACAACGACTGACCTTGATAACCGTTGAAACAGCCAGAGAAAGCTTGCAGGCCCTATCATGGGTGCCCAGGTGGGCAGGCTGCTTGGCATGGGCAAGGGTCCCTGATGCATTGTGAAAAGCACGCATGACCCAGAAGGTCAGATCAACTTTTAATGTGGCTATTTTTTTTTGTTTTCTTGTTTGTTTTTTTTTTTGAGATGGGGTCTTTCTCTGTCACCCAGGCTGGTGTGCAGTGGCGTATCTCAGCTCATTGCAACCTCTGCTTCCCGGGTTCAAGCGATTCTCTGGCCTCAGCCTCCTGAGAAACTGAGATTACAGGCGCACATGACCGTGCCCGGCTAATTTTTCTATTTTTAGTAGAGGCGGAGTTTCACTGTGTTGGTCAGGCTGGTCTCCCTGACCTCGTGATCCATCTGCCTTGGCCTCCCAAAGTGCTGGGATTACAGGCATGAGCCACCATGCCCCGCCTATTTTTTGACATAATAAGTATTTACAGGTTGGACACAGTGGCTCACCCTTGTAATCCTAGCACTTTGGGAGGCCGAGGTGAGCAGATCACCTGAGGTTGGGAGTTTGAGACTAGCCTGGCCAACTTGGTAAAACCCTGCCTCTACTAAAAATAGAAAAATTAGCCAGATGTGGTGGGATATGCTTGTAATCCCAGCTACTTGGGAGGCTGAGGTATGAGAATCACTTGAACCTAGGAGGCAGAGGCTGCAGTGAGCTGAGATGGCACCAGTGTACTTCAGCCTGGGTGAAAGAGTGAGACTCTGTCTCAAAGAAAAAAAAAAACAACTTACATTTTTCCATTATCACATCTCTTAGCATTTTCCTTTATGGCATCTGCCTTCTATGTTATGCTGAGAAAGTTCTTCCCTACCCCAAATTCATATAAATATTCACTTCAGGCAGGGTGTGGTGGCTCATGCCTATAATCCCAGCACTTCAGGAGGCTGAGGCTGGCGGATCACTTGAGGTCAGGAGCTCGAGACCAGACTGGTCAACATGGTGAAACCCCTGTCTCTACTAAAAATGTAAAAATTAGCAGGGTGTCATGGCGCACTTCACATGCCTGTGGTCCCAGCTACTCGAGAGGCTGAGGCACGAGAATCGCTCAAACCTGGGAGGCGGGAGTTGCAGTGAGCCAAGATCATGACACTGCACTCCAGCCTGGGCAACCAAGTGAGACTCTGTCTCAAAAAACCCCAAAAAACAAAAACAAACTATACACACACACACACACACACACACACACACACACACACACACATGTATTTTTTCATTCCAATGATCATCTTTACTCCATTTGACATTTTCATGCAGTGTAAAGAATCCAACTTTGTTTCCATATACATAGCCAATCCCATATCAAATTCGTTTGTTAAATAATCTTTTCTTTCCCCCACTGCTGTGAAATGTTACCTTTATTCAGTTTGTAAATCTTATACACCAGCTTCTTTGTTTTTAAAACCCATACCTCCCAGGGATGTTATGAGGATTAAAGAAAGTAATATCTTCCAAGCCTTTAGCACAGGAACAGAATCTGCTCCAAACATGTGGCTCCTCTTCCGCTTCCCAGACCCATTTCCGCATGCTCATGCCATATGCTTCCACCGCTTCACCTTGGGATGCTGGCAGCAGTTCCAGAAACACAGAAGGTGCTTCTGAAGTCCTTGTCATTAGGCGCCCCAACTGCTTTTCGGCCAGTTATCACCTTTGCCAAGATATCCTTGCTAATCAGGCCCAGGACAAACTGAGTGGAGCCAGAAGCCCAAGGGAGAGGGCAGTTAATTCTGCTGGGGGAGTCAGGGAAGACTTCATAGGAGAAGTGACCTTCCAGCTGGATTTCGGAGGGCAGAGGGATTGAGCAGGCAGAGAAGACAGAAAGGGCATTTCAGGCCAAGGGGATCGCTTGGTCAAAATGAGGGGGGAAGCTGGGTGTGGTGGCTTACGCCTGTAATCTCAGCACTTTGGGAGCCAAGGTGGGCAGATCACCTGAAGTCAGGAATTCGAGACCAGCCTGACTGATATGGAGAAACTCCATCTCTACTAAAAACACAAAATTAGCAGAGCGTGGTGGCACATTCCTGTAATCCCAGCTATTCGGGAGGTTGAGACAGAAGAATAGCTTAATTCCAGGAGGCGGAGGTTGTGGTGAGCTGAGATCGTGCCATTACACTCCAGCCTGGGCAACAAGAGCAAAACTTCATCTCAAAAACAAAACAACAACAACAACAAAACAAATGAGGGGGGATCTGGCAAAGGCAGAAATCCGCTGTGGCTGAAACCGAGGAGGATAAATCAGGGAGGGATATGGGTACACCAGAAGCACCTTTATCAGAAATGAGTAGGGACTCATTTCGGGGGAGAGTCACACGATCATATTTGGGTTTCAGAGGGATCCCACTGAGTCAGACAGGAGGCAGGGAGCCTGCTGGGATAACCCAGATAAGAGAAGGAGGTAGCCTGGACTAGGGTGATGGCCATGAGGATAAAAGAAAATGGACGGTTTTCAAAAATATCCAAATAGGTCAAGCAGAAAGACTCTGGCAGTGGATTGGAAGTGGAAGAATGGGGAGCGGAGGATGACTCCCAGGCTCCTGGCGCAGGCTGCCGGCCCAGTGGTGGAGGATCTGCTGAGACAGGGCCAGTAGAGGAGGGCCAGGTCTGGGCCTGGTGGGTAGACAGAGAGGGCGGGGCAGAGAGGACGCTGAAACATTCACAGTGTGCAGAGCAGCATGCTACTCTATGCATTCGAGGCATCTACTGTGGAAGGGGAGAATCGAGGCAGTGACAGAAGGGAGACTCTGAAAAATATTTAGAACGTTAAGTCAACAAGATCTGGCATATGCTTGGGTTTTTGAAAAGAGGGACAAATTTGGGATAATACCCAGGGGTGTGACTGGGAGATGATGGTGCCTTTTACTTAGATGATGAGCACAGAGGAAGGAGGAGGTTTGGTGGGAAGATTCATGCATTAATTTGACAATCCTCAACAGAGCACTCAGTGTATGGCAGGTAAGCAGTGACGGGAGCCCTGCCCTTATGAGACTTACGCATTCAGTGAAGAAAGGTAGCTAATAAATAGACAGGAAAATACATGTCAGCAGTTACAAGTGCTATGGAGGAAAACAAAGTGGAGGTAGGCTGCCTTTTGCTTTTTTTTGAGAAGGAGTTTTGCTTTTGTCACCCAGGCTGGAGTGCAATGGCACGACCTTGGCTCACTGCAACCTCTGACTCCTGGGTTCAAGCGATTCTCCTGCCTCAGCCTCTTGAGTAGCTGGGATTACAGGTGTCCACCACTACGCCAGCTAATGTTTGTATTTTTAGTAGAGACGGGGTTTCACCATGTTGGCTAGGCTGGTCTTGGATGCCTGTCCTCAGGTGATCCACTCGCCTCAGCCTCCCAAAGTGCTGGGATTACAGGCGTGAGCCACTGTGCCCCGCCTGTTTTTTGTTTTGTTGTTGTTTTTTTTTTTTTGAGACAGGGTCTCACTCCGTCACCCAGGCTGGAGTGCAGTGGTGTGATCTCGGCTCCCTGCAAGCTCTGCCTCCCGAGTTCAGGCGATCTGCCCACCTCACCCTCCCAAAGTGCTGGGATTACAGAAGTCAGCCATCGTGTCCAGCGATGTAACTTTTGAAAAGCCTTGAGGAAAAGCACATTCAATTTTGTATGAGATCTCTCAAATATTTGAAGTTGCATTTCTAGGTCACATAATTGGGACAGGGTTTGGGAAGACCCCAGTGCTGGATAAGCACAGAGGACAGATGGGTAACCAAAGCTGAAGCCTTTGCTGATCCAGAAGCATGCACAGCTGGGGGAATTTTCACATCAAAAACAGGCTTTAAGGATATGTGAGTTACTGCAAATGTATAAAAATAGCTTAACAAAAGATGGCAAAGAGGCTAAGACCATGGGTTTTTTTTTTTTTTTTTTTGAGACGGAGTCTCGCTGTGTCGCCCAGGCTGGAGTGCAGCAGTGTGATCTCTGCCCACTGCCACCTCCGCCTCCCGGGTTCAAGCAATTCTCTGCCTCAATCTCCCAAGTAGCTGGGATTACAGGTGCCTGCCACCAAGCCTGGCTAATTTCTGTATTTTTAGTAGAGACGGGGTTTCACCATCTTGGCCATGCTGAGTCTTGAACTCCTGACCTCGTGATCCACTTGCCTTGGCATCCTAAAGTGCTGGGATTATAGGCGAGAGCCACCATGCCTGGCCCAGACCATGGGATTTAAAGCTGGACACGCTACTGGTCAAGTCAGGCCCTGCCCAGGTATAACTGTGCTAAGCCACTTCTCCTCTCTGGCTCAGCTCCTCATCTGTAAAGTGGAAGCATCTTAGTGCCCCTATCACAGGTGTTGGAAGAAGTGAACAAGGCCAGATGAGGTGGCTCACGCCTGTAATTCCAACACTTTGGGAGGCTGAGGGGGTCAGATCACCTGAGGTCTCAAAATAACAACAACAACAACAAAATACGGCCGGGCGTGGTGGCTCACACCTGTAATCCCAGCACTTTGAGAGGCTGAGGCAGGAGGATCACGAAGTCAGGAGATTGAGACCATGCTGGCCAACATGGTGAAACCCCGTCTCTACTAAATGCACAAAAAGTAGCTGGATGTGGTGGCGCATGCCTGTAATCCCAGTTACTTGGGAGGCTGAGGCAGGAGAATTGCTTGAACCTGGGAGGTGGAGGTTGCAGTGAGCTGAGGTCGTGCCACTTCACTCTAGCCTTGCAACAGAGTGAGACTCTGTCCCCAAAAAAAAAAAAGAGAGAGAGAAAGAAAAGAAAGAAGTGAATTAGACAATGCTTTGCAAAGTCGCAGCATAGCTCGGGCCTATAGTCAAGTGTAGCTACCTAATTGACAAGGAGACTAGAAGAAGAAGAAAAAAAGATTCAGAATAAAACAAAGGAGAGATGGAGAGGGGCCAGGATCAGTGTGCTGAGCCGGGCTGCACTCATAGTCGTGGGACTCGTGCAGTCACGCAGGGCCCTGCTCTTGGAATATGCCCAGCATTTGGTTTAATGCTCTGCATTAATTTCTGCTTTAATTTTGCCACCTTGAAATTCTTCATCATTTTATTTTTGAACTTGTGTTTTATAAAGGAAGTCTAGTGGGACAGAGAGGCATATGCGTGAGCAGGCTCAGACCAGCAAGGATGACAGGCAGTGGGCAGTGAAGTTGCCTAGCAATTGGCCTGGCCACCCTGTGTGCACCCACATGGCTGGGCAGTTTGCGACACTGTGGGGCTGTGTGGGGACAGCGGGGGCCAGGATCTGTGCCCAGATTGGCGGTGGCAGCAGAAGAAACTGGTGGGGGTGTCACGGCTCCATGCCATCACTGACTCGGTGGTGGGAGAAGAGACTCCACATGGAACAGCCTGTCCCTGTAGCATCTGCACAAATATAGCTCACCAGCCTAAATGCCGGGACAGGTCCTGCCAGCAATCAGGCAGTAAACCTTGTCAGAAAGTTATTACAACATGGAAACACACATGTGGATGCTGGAATAAAGTGCGTCAGGGAGCCATGAGGATTCTTCAAAGAGTTTAGAATTTTTGGTTTTCTCCCTGGCATCCATGGGGATGTTAGGAAAAAAAGAAGAATCTCTGGTTTTGAAAATTGATATAGGCCAGGCACAGTGGCTCATGCCTGTAATCCTAGTACTTGGGAGGCTGAGGCACAAGAATTGCTTAAACCTGGGAGGCGGAGGTTGCAGTGAGCTGAGATCACGCCACTTCACTCTAGCCTGGACAACAGAGCAAGATTCAGTCTCAACAAACAGAAACAAACAAACAAAAAAGCCTGCTGTAATATTGCAAATGTCCAGTCTTAGAAATAGAAATTAATGCATAGATCATCACATTCTACACAAAATAATTCTATGTTATGTGAAGCTTATTAACTATGAAGGCAATTTTAAAACTAAGTTTTCCTTGTAATAGAAGACCCAGCAATCAAATGCATAAACAGATCACTAAAATTATATAGAAATCATGAGGTCACTTTCAGTTTCTTGTACAACCTTCACAAGTTATAGAAACTGTCAAAGAAAATATTAAAACGTTGTGTATAAGTTTACATTTAAAATTAAAACAGACACATATGAAACTGATTTATATGAAGAGTTAAATCTTTTTTTTTTTTTTGAGAGGGAGTCTCACTCTATCACCCTGGAGTCACATTGGAGTGCAGTGGCACGATCTTGGCTCACTGCAACCTCTACCTCCTGGGTTCAAGTGATTCTTCTGCCTCAGTCTCCTGAGTAACTAGGATTACAGGCGTGCACCACCACACCCAGGTAATTTTTGTATTTTTAGTAGAGAAGGATTTGCCATGTTAGCAAGGCTGGTCTTGAACTCCTGACCTCGGGTCCACCTGCCTCGGCCTCCCAAAATGCTGGGATTACAGGTGTGAGCCACTGTGCCTGGCCAAAATGAAGAGTTAAATATATATTTTTAAAGAGTTAAATCTTTTTAAAAATTCTTTAAAATCATGAATTTCTCCTAATGTGACAGCATATAAAATACTCTTAGCACCTACAGCAACAATTGCCTTGGCAGAAAGAAGGAGCCTTTTCAAAATAAAAAGTACAAAAAATTATTTGTAATCTTGCCTTTGCCAAAAGTGGCTGTTGTAGCTTTTAATGGAAAATGAAGTTGTCACAAGTATAAATTTTAAAACCTAATAAATGAACTTGCAAAAAAAAAAAAGAGCCAAAAAATCATATGACCAATCAAGAAATCATATTAGTAAGATATTATTATTTTTGTCTTATATAAAATGACACAAAAATATTATTATTATTATTAATTTGAGAGGGAGTCTTGCTCTTGTTGCCCAGGCTGGAATGCAAAGGCTATCTCGACTTACTGCAACCTCCGCCTCCCAGGTTTAAGTGATTCTCCTGCCTCAGACTCCCAAGTAGCTAGGATTACAGGTGCCCACCACCATACCTGGATAATTTTTGTATTTTTAGTAGAAACAGAGTTTCACCATGTTGGCCAGGCTGGTCATGAACTCCGGACCTCAGGTGATCCACCCACCTTAGCCTCCCAAAGTGCTGAGATAACAGGCATGAACCCCTGCACAGTCCCCGAAATATTTTTTATAATCTTAAATTTATGATGTTACTCGTGTTACTCTTACTCCGATTACATTTTATATGTAATATTTTGAAAGTAAAATGCTTTATATTTTAGTAGTTATTTATTTATTTATTATTTTGAGTTGGAGTCTCTCTCTGTTGCCCAGGCTGGAGTGCAGTGGTGTGATCTCGGCTCACTGCAACCTCCACCTCCTGGGTCCAAGGTATTCTCCTGCCTCAGCCTCCCAAGTAGCTGGAATTACAGGAATGTGCCACCATGCCCTGCTAATTTTTTTTTATATTTTAAGTAGAGATGGGGTTTCGCCATGTTGGTCACGCTGGTCTCAAATTCTGGGTCTCAAGCAATTTGCCTGCCTCAGCCTCCCAAAGTGCTGGGATTACAGACGAGAACCACAATACCCAGTCAAACATTGCACTATTTTTTAATATTGCTTTTTGAACAAGAGCCCCTGTACTTTCATTCTCTAGTGGGCTCTACAAATCATGCAGCAGCCCTGACTCTGAAAACTAGTATTTCTTTGAAATGGCTTTCCTATTTCTCCAAATTGTTCTGAGTCAGTTAAAACCCTTTCAGGGTTTAATGACTTCCCTCAAGTCCAGTGAAGGCCGTTCCATTACATTATAACTTTTTTTGGGGGGGGATGGAGTTTTGCTCTGTTACCCAGCCTGGAGTGCAGTGGCACAATCTTGGCTCACCACAACCTCCACCTCCCAGATTCAAAAGATTCTCCTGATTACAGGTGCTCACCACGCCTTGCTAATTTTGTGTTTTTAGTAGAGATGGGGTTTCTCCATGTTGGTCAGGCTGGTCTTGAACTCCCTGACCTCAGGTTATCTGCCTGCCTCAACCTCCTAAAGTGCTGGGATTACAGGCGTGAGCCACCGTGCCCGGCCAACATTAATTAATTAATTAATTTTTTTGAGACGGGATCTCACTCAGTCACCCAGGCTGGATTGCAGTGGCGGTGATCACAGCTCACTGCAGTCTCCACTTCCTGGGCTCAAGAGATCTTCTCCATTTGGCCTCCCAAGTAGCTGGGACCACAGGCTTGGGCCACCACACCTGGCTAATTTTTGTATTTTTAGTAGAGACGCTGTTCTCAAACTTCTGGACTCCTGTGGTCTACCTGCCTCCCAAAGTGTTGGGATTACAGGCGTGAGCCAAGGTGCCTAGCCCTAACTTCTTCTTCTTTTTTTTTTTTTTGAGACAGAGTTCCGCTCTGTCACCCAGGCTGGAGTGCAGTGGCTCAATCTCCCTTCACTGCAACCCAGGTTCAAGCGATTCTCTTGCCTGAGACTCCCAAGTAGCTGGGACTACAGGCACCTGCAACCACGCCTGGCTAATTTTTTTGTATTTTTAGTTGAGATGGGGTTTTATCATGTTGGCCAGGTAATCTGCCCGCCTTGGCCCCCAAAGTTCTGGGATTACAGGTGTGAGCCACCGTGCCCGGCTTAATTTTTCTTTTGTTTTGTTTAGACACCGGGTCTCACTATGTTGACCAGGCTGGTCTCAAACTCCTAGGCTCAAGCAATCCTCCCACTTTGGCCTCTCAAAGTGCTGGGATTCCAGGCATGAGCCATGGCACCCAGCAGAGGGCTGGTAAATTTTAAAACTATGTCTTGTAAAACATGTGTATGTAAAAGCATAGAAATGGTCTGGAAGGAATGAGGCTAAGCACCTAATTTTCTTTCCCCTGGGGGCTGGGGAAAGGACCAGAATAGGAAATGGTGATGGGGTGTGTATGTGGACATGTGTACATGTAAGGTGCGGGACTCTGGCTTCAACTGTAATGATTTTCCTTTTTTTTTTTTTTTTTTTTTTTAAGAAGAATTTTGCCCTTGATGCCCAGGCTGGAGTGCAATGGCACGAACTCAGCTCACTGCAACCTCTGCCTCCTAGGTTCAAGCGATTCTCGTGCCTCTGCCTCCCAAGTAGCTGGGATTACAGGCATGCATCCACACCCAAGTAATTTTTTTTTGTATCTTTAGTAGAAACCGGGTTTCACCATGTCAATCAGGCTGGTCTTGAACTCCTAACCTCAGGTGAGCCACTCACCTCGGCCTCCCAAAGTGTTGGGATTACAGATGTGAGCCACTGTGCCCGGCTGATTTTACTAGGTTCATTGTGTAATGAAAAATTAACAATGGCCTGTCTAGGGAGACAAACGGGATGGACCATCCAAGGCAAATGCAGAATGAAGAACAAAGAAACACCGTGACACACTGGCAATCGCTGGTGGGTTCTGAGTCTTCACTTTATTACTATGTCACCAGAAGTCACCACCTTCACTTGGTTCACCACGGATGGATGGATGTCATAAAGGAGGGTGCCACGGGGCCACTGGATTCACTCGAGACTTAACCAGGTGGTGGGGGGTGCCTAGAGTGGGGGCCCAGGATGGGGACCGCCCTTCACCGCACACATACGCACACACACACAGATATATTTGTGGAGCCTTATATTATACATCTTATATATAGAAAATATATATATTTATACTATACACAGGCAGTAACGCTGCGGGAGGGGCCAGGGCACCGACAAGGGCTGTGTGCACCCAGGTATGGGGAGTGTCAGGCCAAGGGCATCGCTGGGAGGCAGCCGGCCCAGTCCCTTCTCCCATAAACTCCTGGGAGGGGCGTTCCCCCTTTTGTGCTCCTTAGAGAATCAAAGGGGTCTTGGGCCGAGGTTAGGGGTCCCCCAGGGCTAACAGGCAGGGGCTCTCGGTGACATGGAGAAACCTGGGAACCCCCAGGCTTTGAAGATCAAGAATCACCAGGGAAGGATGGAGTGGGGAACTAATGTCGGTCCCGTGGGAATTAGCCCCTCCTTTGAGACACCCGCAGGTGGATCAGGAGCTGTGCAGGCAGGACAGTCTGTAACCACCCAGGATGAGCCAACTCAGAAAGCAGAAGACCTGGCTCCTGAACCTCTCTCACTCTGCACTTGACCTTGGACAAGCCGCTGTCTCCCTGCCCCAGACTCTGCCAACTCTAACAGTCCTTGCAGCTCTACACTTACGTCAAACCTCTTTTCCTGGGCCCTCTCTTGTGCTTGATGGGGAGGAGGGAGCCACCCTGCAGGGTCCAGCTGCAGGAAGGCCCTTCTCCAAAGAAAGCTTTGGGAGCAAGGGAGAAGCAGGGGAGGGCAGCTCAGAGGAAAAAGGAATACAAGACAGAGTTGGGCCTGGGGTCCCCCAGGGGCTATCCTCTGCCAACAGAACGCGAGAGCTTCCCCATGAACCTTCCACAGCAGAGTCAGGAGCCCTGGGTCCCATCCAAATCCTGCCCTCCATCTCTCGCCCTCTCTCATCTGCTTCCTGGGCAGGTTTCTGCCAGGGCCCAGCCTGATGGGGGTAGATCATGCCTGGGAGTGCTTCTGGGCTGTACCCGGGAAGAGTGAGGGATTCTTCGTGAGATGACTCAGCACCCCCCATTCCTGGCAGGAGTCTTGACAACTTTCGCTGCCTAGGGTGGCAGGCAGAGTCTGTAACAAACAGCCAGGATGGAGTCAAGCTTACCTGGTACCCTGCCCTCCGGCCGAGGATTGCCAGCAGCTGGCTGGTGCCCAGGGAGAAACAGATGGGCAGCACCCTGAGATCTCCTAGTACCCACCAGCAGGGGAGGCTTTTCGTGGAGAGTGGGTGAGGGTCAGAACATCTCACAGCCTCTTGTGGGGGGCACAGAACTTCACTTTGCCATAAACACTCCTGCACCCACTCACACCCTCGCCTTTGGCCTGGTACAGGTTTCACTCTTCAGGCCAGCAGATAACCTGCCCCCATGCTGGTCCCATTTGGGTCACTGTGGACAGGGCCCCTTCCCTGGATGGAAAATTAAGTCAGCAACAAATAGCCATCACTCAGCTGCCTGGGGTCCTCTCCATCACTGCTGTCCCTTGGGAGGTCTTGGACAGACCCGAGTTTAGATCTGTGTTCCACTGCCAACTCGCTTATGTTCACCCAGCCTGTTTCCCCTCTGTTAAATGGGGACAATGATGCTTCTTCTCTGCTTAGGACTTCCAGCCAGACCTTAGGGATACGGAAGCAGGAACCACCCACACCCTTGGTATCCCCAGGACAGGTGCTGGATAACTGCTGAATGAGTGAGCAGGTGAGGGATCGCCTACCTCTTAGGATTCTTGGAGCGGGGATGGGGGGATGATGGTGGAAACACCCAGCACCGGGCTCGTCCACCACCTGCTCTGCTCTGCTCCCCGAGGGACAGGCCAGGTGGACGGAAGGATGGGCCCCCAGCGCTCTCCCACACCTCTCTCCCGGTCCCTTACGGCTCAGTGAAGACCCCACCTTGTGCAAGAATCTACCTGCCCCCACTCAGAAGAGATTATGACCTCCTCAGGCCCCATGGCCCTCTTTGTGCCTTGGGGTCACCTGCCACCCTCTCCCCTACAGCCCATGGTCCTCCCTGGGCCTCCCACGCCTCAGGGGTTCTTGCCTGTGTCGTCCTGGAGGCAGTGCCCCTCCACAGCTGCAGCCTGGAGCTGACTTGCTGATTCCGAAGCCCCTGTCCTTGCTGCTCTGCCTCCCACAGGGAGGCTGCCTCCTCACAGGGTCTCCCGCAAGGCCGAGGAAACACCTCTCACGCCTTTGGCTGCTCTAGCCCCTGAACCCTGACTGACCCCACATGAGAGGAGAGGTGACACAGTGTCCCAGGTCAGTTCTGTTTCCTGGGAGGTCACAAGGGCAGGGAATCGAGGCAGCTGCTGGGCAGCTGAGGCCAAGAAACCCGGGCATCAGGCCCAGCTTTGCCACTCACTCACCCTGACCTTGGGCCAGTCACACCCTCATCCGGGCCTCCTCGTCCAGCAGCCCTAGGCAAGGGCTTCGTGAGCCCTTCTAGAGGAAAGGACAGTGATCAGTCCTTTGAGACCACGAAGGGGGTTGATGGAGCTCCCTGGAACGAGCGCCAGTGGGACACTCAGAGCACAGAGCAGCACCAGGGTGAGCCCTCTTGGAGGAGGCCAAGGGCCAGGGGTAGGGCCAGGGGGATGTGGGTGGAGGGACATGGAAGTAGGGGTGTTCCCGGGGCGGGGGGAGGAACAGCTGGGGTAGAACAGGCCCTTGGCTTGCAGCAGAATCAGGGTGTCTCAAGGGGCTGAGGGCCCCAAGGCCTCCCAGAATGACAGTAACACTGAGCGGGGATGCCCCAAGCGTGGGGATTCGGGGAGGTGGGTGGCCAGGGACGAGCATGTGGTCTGCAGTTGGGTGGCCTGGGCTTGGCCCCACCTCTATCACTAGCTGCCTGAGTGACTCTGGGCAAGGGATCTTGACCTCTCCAGACCTCAGTTTCCTCAACCATAAAATTGAGACCGTCCTGACATTCTTAGCAGGACTGCCAGAGCGAGATGACAGCCCCCACTGTCCTGTGGGTGTTCACATTCGCCCTACGACCAAGCCACGGTGTAGCCAAACTTCCCAGCATTACCTGGGTCTGTCTTTCCCACCGTTCCGGCCTCTGATACCACCAGGACTTCCTCCACATCTCATCTCTCCCCTTTCCAGAGGCCATCTCATGCCCAGCACAGGCCGGATGCACAGTAGGCGCTCAAGGAATGCTGATGACACCATGCCATGTATGAATGCAAACACCCCTGGTCCCCACCCACTAGGGCTCTGCGGGTCACATGCCCTGGGACATACTTGCACACACATGTAGACACCCCCCAGCACTGGACGGCCTCACCCCTGCCCTGAGCTACCCTGGACCTCAGTGGGACAAGGCAGAGGCTGATGAGGCGCTGGGCAGGGCAGCCTGGGAGGGAACGGGGGCTGGGTGTGGAGGGAGGGGACAGATCGGGGAGAGGCAGGGGCAGGCGGTCACTGTGGCTCAGAAGCCCTGCGACTGGTAGCCCTGGGGCTCGGTGTCGAAGGCGTTGGCTGGCTGCTGGTAGGTGCCGCCGATACCGGCGGGATCCGGCCCGGTGTTGGGCTCCACGTAGGGCGCGTAAGGCATGCTGGAGTCCTGGCTGGGGTCCATGTAGTCCTGGGAGAAGAGGGCCGAGTCGGCGCCAATCTGGTACCGCTGGAAGGCCAGCACGGCCTGGCCCGCCTGGGTATGAGGGCCGGCAGGGACAAGGACAGGCGGGAGGGGGTGGTTAGGGGACAGACAGACAAGAGCACTGGATTAGTGGCGGTTAGTTCACACGACACACAGGCAGGAGAGGGTTAAAGATCCTCAAAGTACTGAACACTAGACGGAGACTAAGCTTGGCTATGGAGAAGGAAGGCTGCTCTCACAGTCACCCCTGGAGATGCCCAGAACCAGATCGTCCAGCCAGAAAAAATCTCCGAAGCCACCTGCCCCTGTCATCCAATCCCAGAGGTCAATCGGGGCTACTAAAAGTTCTAGATTGTCATTATGTTGTGTTAAGATGGCCCAAAGGCCAACAGTAGCCCCCTTAAAAAATGTGTCTCAACAGGACAAAGGACTGTTGGGATCTCCTAAGAGCCATTCTTTTGTCTGTCTTGCAGCTAAGCAAGGCCATGTAACTATGTTTCAGCCAATGGAGTACCCTCGTGTTCTTTGTCCCACCCTCTGACCTGATGTCTGGAATGCAGATGTGATGGCTGGAGCTCTAGTTGCCAAAAGGGACCACAGAGACCAGGAGCCAAACTGTAGGAATGAGCCTGGGTGCATCATGGTGTAACCATCATTACAGGCATGGTGGCTCATGCCTGTAATCCCACAACTCTGAAAGGCCAAGGTGGGAGGATCTCTTGAGGCCAGGAGATCAAGACCAGCCTGGGCTAAAATATGTAGCTCTGGCATATTGACCATGTTGAGTAAAAGGCACTTGAGAAACAGCAGGCACAAGAAAAATCTGACCTTATTCTTGAAAGCAAGAGAGGCTGGGTGTGGTGGCTCACGCCTGTAATCCCAGCACTTTGGGAGGCCAAGGTGGGCAAATCACTTGAGGTCAGGAGTTCAAGATCAGCCTGGCCAACATGGTGAAACTCCATCTCTACTAAAAATAAAAAAATTGGCTGGGCATGGTGGTGCTCGCCTGTAATCCCAGCCACTCAGGAAGTGAGGCAGGAGAATCGTTTGAACCCAGAAGGTGGAGATTGCAGTGAGCTGAGATCGCATCACTGCACTCCAGCCTGGGTGACAAAGTGAGACTCTGTCTCAAAAAAAAAAAAAAAAAAAAAAAAAAGACAAGCCTAGATAACAAGACCCCATCTCTTAAAAAAAAAAAAAAAAAAACCTCACACACAAAAAATTAGCCAGGTATAGTGGTGCTTCCTTGTAGTCCCAGCCACTCAGGACCCTGCGGTGGGAGGATTGTCTGAGCCTAAGAGTTGGAGGCTGCAGTGAACTATGATCCAGCCTGGGCAACAGAATGACACCCTGTCTCTAAAAAAAAAAAAGAAAGCTGCTTGGGTCACTGAAGACCTCCGGAGCCACCATGCCAGCCCTGGACCACCTCCATAGCCTTGCTTTTAGCTAAAATCACTTTTTTTTCTCTCTTTTTGAGACAGAGTTTTGCTCTTGTTGCCCAGGCTGGAGTGCAATGGTTCGATCTCGGCTCACCACAACCTCTACCTCCCGGGTTCAAGTGATTCTCCTGCCTCAGCCTCCCGAGTAGCTGGGATTACAGGCATGAACCACCGTGCCTGGCTAATTTTGTATTTTTAGTAGAGATGGGGGTTTCTCCATGTTGGTCAGGCTGGTCTCGAACTCCTGAACTCAGGTGATCTACCCACCTCAGCCTCCCAAAGTGCTGGGATTACAGGCATGAGCCACTGCACCCAGCTGAAATCACTGTTATTTGGGATTTCTGTTACCTGCTGCTGAACCTAATTCTAAGTGAGAAACTGAGTTAAACAGAGTGAAACAAGTTTTAGGATCATCCGAATTGGCGGAGCGTTGACTATTCAATGCATGTAGGATCCCCAAGCGGGAACTGTGGCAAGCAACACTGCCAACCTTGCCTGACCACTGAAGCCTCCCCAGTTTTGTTTTGTTTTGTTTTTTGAGATGGAGTTTTGCTCTGTTGCCCAGGCTGGAGTGCTATGGCGTGATCTTGGCTCCCTGCAACCTCCACCCCTTGGGTTCAAGCAATTCTCTGCCCTCACCTCCTGAGTTGTAGCTGGGATTACAGGCTCCCGCCACCACACCAGGCTAATATTTGTATTTTTAGTAGAGAGGGGGTTTCACCATCTTGGCCAGGCTGATCTCGAACTTCTGACCTCGTGATCCACCCGCCTCGGCCTCCCAAAGTGCTGGGATTATAGGCATAAGTCACCCCTGAAGCCCAGCACCCCCTTTTCTTTCACAGATCTCAGATGGAGAAAGACTTGTCCACGGCACACATGCATGATTAGGAAGTTATTTTTCAGTAAAAGCAATTATGTTGTTATTAAGGATAATGACACTGACCACACGGAGCTAAGTCCAGGTTTAAGTAAATCAAACTTGTCATTAGAAAAACAGCTTAGAGGTTTATTGTAAAAGCCTTCTCCAGAAACCTTCCCGGCCTGGGGAATCTGCCTGTGATGGGAACGTGCTGATACTCTCCAGACCCCTGTTTAGGGCTGGGAAGACTGAGCCTAGAAAAGGAAGCACCTATGGCAGAGTTACTGCTAGAACCCATCCCTAAACACGGGGTCCTACCCCTTCCCAGGTCAGGGTGCTCTCAACTCCTTCCCTTTGGCCCCTGACAAGGCACTTAGTCAACCGGCAACCTAAAAGGGCCACTTAGGGAAGGGGTAGGGAGTGAATATGACTGGTGTTTTATTCCACAAAGTTCCAGAAGCCCAGTGACTGGGCATTCCCTTTTTTTTTTTCTTTTGAGATGGAGTCTCACTCTGTTGCCCAGGTTGGGGTGCAGTGGCACAATCTCAGTTCGATGCAACCTCCGCCTCCTGGCTTCAAGTGATTTTCCTGCCTCAACCTCCCGAGTAGCTGGGATTACAGGCTCCTGTCACCACACCCAGCTAATTTTTGTATGTTTAGTAGAGACGGGATTTCACCATGTTGGCCAGGCTGGTCTCGAACTCCTGACCTCAGGTGATCTGCCCACCTCGGTCTCCCAAAGTGCTGGGATTACAGGCTTGAGCCACCATGCCTGGCTAGGGCATTATCTTTTGACTGTACTCACTGACCAAAGCTCTGAGGGGCGGCCCTTTCTGGGAGGTGGGGGTTTAAAGCAAAGTGCCAGTGCCTTGGGGAAAAAGGCAGATCAGGTCTAAAGAAGTTGGGCTAAGGGATAAGGTGTGGCCCTCTGGGGTTTCCCACTATGTTGGTATGCTGGTGGCTCAGACACTGGAGCCTACAGAAGCAGGGGAGATGAAGAGCTTCCTTCCTGAGGGTACCCTTGAGCCCTGGCCAGCCCACAGGGACTGACTGAATGAACCTTGACAGCAATGTCTGTAGACTTGGTTCTCCCAGAGCTCCCTGGCTCTACCATCCAGGCTGGTTTCCTGTACAGAGGCAGAGGGCTGGGGCAGATGACCCCTACTGACCCTTCTAGGATCATCTGACTTGGCAGAGCCTTGGCTAGTCAATGTATGTTGGATCTCCAACATATATTGGGGCTGCAGGCACTCGTACTATATCTGCGGTCACTAAGTCAAGGCTTCATTTGGGTAACCATTTTAAGGGGCCACAGACAGGAGCAAAGGAGAGGCAGGCTGGCCTGGGCTGCAGAGAGAGGATGGGAGTTGTACTGAGAGCCCAGGGACCTGGTGGTCTTCTGGCCCCACTGTCTCAGAGCAGATGCCCTCTCTGCAGCATCTCCAGCGTGCAGCAGGTAGTCTGTGTCTGCACTGAGACACCTCCAGTGTCGGGAAGCTCACTATCGGTGTGCTCGGGTCCTGGCAGGGCTGAGGCATTGCTTTGGGGAACTGTCTGTGCTTCACCAGCCTCCTTAACTCCTGCAGAGAGTGGAGGAATGGGTGATTTCCTGCCCAGGCAGCTGGGGGCCCCAAGGAGGAAACCTGTGTCGAATCAGAGACCAAAATCCTTCGGAGGTACAAAGATTCATCACATGAGAATCACTCTCGAAGAAGAGATTCTGGAGGTGCCCCTGACTCTCTGGAGAGAATAATGAATGAATGAATGAATGAATGAATGATGAATGAACAGAAGAGCTTACATTTATTGAGCACGCTTGTGCTCAGCCCTGTGCTGGCCTGTTTCACTGGCACACGGCCTTGAGAGGTTAGTCCACTATCACCCCTCAGTCCAGGTAAGTGGACTGAGGCTCAGAGGGGTTTGTTAGGGTCACACAGCACATGAGAACAGAGCCAGACCAGGAGCCTTCTGATATCCTAAGCCAGGCTGCTCACCAGGGGGACAGTCATTCTTCACACCGCCGTGAAGGGAGAGGCCCCACACCCACAGCTCAGCAGTGGGAGTCATGAACACCTCCGGGCAGCCTGTGTGTGGGGCCACCTCCAACCCGGTAACTGCCCATGGCTGTCCATTTGGAAGAGATTTTGATGTGTTTGTCTTCTCCCTGGCCTGTGGGCTCCTGGAGCCAAAGACCCCACCTAATTCATCAGTAGGCACAAAACAGCTGCTCAATAAATGTTTACTGAATGAATGAACACATGGAGAATAAATGAAGGAGGTAGTGAAGGGATGAATGAGTCAGTGGAGAACCTGAATCAGTTCCTCCAGCCAGCCTTCCACTGCCCCGCATGCTCTGGCATCCTGGACACTGCTGGCACTAGGCTGCTCCTGCAACCTCCGTGCCAGGGGTGATACAGGGCTGCCGGCCTCTATCTACGGCTGTGCTGAGGTGGGGAACAGTGTGCTGTACTCCTCCTGGAAGCTTAGGTCCTTGAATCTCTGCACGGCCAGGGCTGCGGTCAGGCTCTGCCAGGAGAGAGCAGGGGTGAGGCCAGTGGGGGAGAGCTGGAGAGGTGCCAGGAGGGAGGCTGGCTTCAGAGGGCTGGGCAGGCACCTGTTGGTCAGGTACTTCACACCCACGGCTAGAAATCACCCACTACTCCTCTGTGAGGCTCCCCTCGAACTCCTCCCTGTAGGCTGGGTGGTCCCCACTCCTGGAACACCTTCTCTGGACTGAGATCCCTGGGGTCACCTGGTTCTTCCTTCCCAGTTGAGGATACTGAGGGCTGCAGCAGCCACGGCTGGCCCACTAGGGCCTGAACCATGGGTCTCCCCCTCCAAACACTCTCTTCTAATATTGTTGGGGAGATGGGTGTACCCCTAACAAATGAATATTCAGGGGCCCTCAAAAGCAGAAAGAAGTCATTCCAGGGCAGGCCCAGGAGGATGGGGGACCAGGTAGGGCTGGAGGCCTGTATGTAGCCTCAAGGGTCTCCATGCAGGAGGCTGGACCCAGAACTGCTGGCTGGCCCGGAGGGGAGGCAGCTGTGGGTTACGGGGAGAGCTCTAGGGATAGGACTATGGAGTTGATGTGACCCTAGATCTCTGCAGAAGGGTGATTAGGAGAGAAGAAACACAGGTGACCCAGACCAGTGGGAGAGGGCCCAGCCCAACTGTTGCACTGCTGGAGCTCCAGCCTGCCAGCCCAGGGCCTGCAAAGGAGGGGTCTCTGGCCAGCTGGGCCCAGAGACATGCTTTGTTTGACACACACAACATATTGCTTAAACTTGAATAAACTTCCAACACATCAAGATCCGATTTCATGTAAAAATTCGGACTTCTGCCTTCTCTCGGTCCCTATTCCTGCTTGGCAGCCAATCTCCTTGAATCTCCGCACGGAGGACAGGCACACAAGTGCCACCCGGCTCACTCACGGCTCTCTGGCCCGGCCTGGCCCACTCGAATCTGATGTCGACACCTGTCTCCCCCAAATCCTATCCCCTCATTTTACAGACGGGAAGACAGAGGTTAGGAAAATTAGAGGCAGCCCCGATGGGAACCAGGTCTCCTGACTCCTAGGCAGGGCTCCTTCCCAGCCTCAAACCCTGCAGGCCTCATCTTCCTGTCCAGGCCTCTGCTTTCTCATCTGTGAAAGGGGATGACAAACACCATCCACCCAGAGTGAGGCTCTGCCATCTTTAGTGACGGTGCTGCCCCCAAGGGCCACAACTTCCTTGCTGAGGGAGCACGGCTGTGAGCGCCGCAGAGACAGGCAGGCAGAAGAGGGAGCGAGGGTGGTGTGGGAGCGAGGGTGGTGTGGGCTTCCAGAGGCAGAGCAGGTCCCAGGCTAGCGCAAGGCCACTAGTCTGGGAGTTCAGTCGGGAAAGGGGGCGAGTATGGGCTTGGTGGGCGGTAGCTGTACTTACCCAGGTGAAGATGGAGAAAAAGGAGAAGGCGATGGCGGCCCGGGCTGCGTCCGTCCCTTCGTTCAGCGGGTTGTCCTTGGGCTTGGAGACCTGCCACTGGTTGGCCAGGAAGCAGAAGCCCACGAACCAGAGGAAGGCCCAGAAGGCTGGTGGGGGGGGGGTTCCCCAGGGCCGGGCAGAATGGGCAGTGCCACACATTGGGGAGAGGGTGAGTGGGGAGCAAATGAGAAAGCCGAGGAACGGGGACATTCAAGAGTGCATCTCCCACGCTCCCCCACCCCCAAAGGAAGAGGCCAAGGGGGTAGGGGAAGAGAGAGGGGAGCCAAGAGAAGGTGCAGGCGAGAAGAGAGAAGCCAGTCAGATGCAGGGGGTCAGGGGCCACAGACAGGGCAGGGCCAGGGCCAGACAGAGAAGAGCCATGGACAGCGAGAGGGGAGGACGGAGGGAGAGACAGAGAGAGAAGGCAATCAACTCAGGCCGCATTGCTCCAGTCTCTGCCAAACCCCCATCTCCAGCCATACCCCTGATGTGGGCCCTCCAGTCCACCCCTGATGCTTGCAGCTCTGCAGGCAGGAAGACCCCAACCCCCAGACCCCACCCTGCTAGAGGCTTCCAGACAAATGAGGTGGGGGAAGGAGGACAAGGCTGGGGCAAAGATGGCAGCTTGGCTGGGCGGGTCAGGGCTTCGACTTCTTTTATTTCTATTTTTATTTTTATTTGAGACAGAGTCTTGCTCTGTCACCCAGGCTGGAGTGCAGTGGCGGCGATCTCGGCTCACCGCAACCTCCGCCTCCGGGGTTCAAACGATTGTCCTGCCTCAGCCTCCTGAGTAGCTGGGATGATAGGCACACGACACCACACCTGGCTAATTTTTGTATTTTTAGTAGAGACAGGGTTTCATCATGTTGGTCAGACTGGTCTCGAACTCCTGACTTCGTGATCCTCTTGCCTTGGCCGTCCAAAGTTCTGGGATTACAGGTGTGAGCCACCATCCCTGGCTGGGCTTCGACTTCTAACGTGCTGTGGCCCCACAGAGCCTCGGGTTTATCAAGGGGCCCACTGATAGCCGAGCCTGGGGTGGTCAGCAGTGGGAGCCTTGTGGCTACACAATCTCCTGTGGGTGCCCAGGTCTCCCCAGAGAAACCCAGACCTGCTCAGAGCAAGGCGTGCATCTGCCAAGCGGGTGGGGCACCCACCTGGGGCCCAGCCCACCTTTCAGAGGCACTGCCAGGGAACCCTGAGGCTCTGTGGAAGTTTGAGAACCACTCATTTAGTTCTAGTTCCTTCTAGAACTAGGCCTCATGGGCTGCCTTCAGCCTGGCTTATCCTGAAAGCTCCAGGCTTAGAACTAGGGGGTGGTCCCAGTGCAGGGACCCAAGCCTCAGAACAGGAAGGCTGAAGCCTAGGGTTCTGACCCCTGGCTGAGGGCATCCACCAATCAGATTCCTGGAACTCATGGGGCAGAGGTCAGCGTCCCTCTGCCAAAGGCTGCTTCTGAAGGGCAAAGGGCAGCAGGTCAGGTTGGCTCCATAGGTCCAGGCCCTGGTCTTGCCCAGGTCTGGCTGGGAGGGCAAGGGAGGATAAGGCTCCAGGGCCCCTGTTGCCAACTGGGCACCCAGTCACCACCTTGCTTAGTCCTCATGAAGCTGCCCCAGGGAGGTGGCACAGAAGAGGCCACTGAAGCACTGGCCAACCCATGAGGGCTGGCACATGCCCAGCACCATTCATGGTCCCTTAGACTAGAAGGAACTAGAATCCCATCCGTGCTCCCCTGCCCGTGGGCAGCATGGGTTATTTTGGGGTCCTAGGCCCTGTCCTGGTCCCATCCTCCCTGTTGCCAGACATGTGACCCTGAGTCTGTCTCTTCACCCGCCTACACCTCATTTCCTCATCTGGAAGATGGGGAGAAGGTTGGCGGCCTCTTCCTATGGCCAGGACAGCCCTCTGCAGACTCCGTGTAGGGGGCACCCGCTGGGCGGGGCTCACCCGAGACTCCGATGTCGGACAGGACTGCTTTCTTGCGGTCCTTGACACTGCTGATCTGTGGGAAGTACACGTCCAGGGCCAGGTACAGCAGGCAGGTGAGGAAGGCGAGCACACCCACGGTCACACCATAGCTGCAGGCGTTGGGGTTCCGGTTGTAGATGCAGAACTCCTCTCCCTCAGAGGCGCTGTTGAGGTAGCCCTCGTTCACGATGGAGCCGAACACCACTATAGAGAACAGCTGTGGGGGCGGGGGCCACGCCTTAGACCTGGGCAGACCCCTGCCTGACACCACCCAGGGGATGGGGAGGCTGCCACCCTCTCCTGCTGCCTGCCCCTCCATGAGCCACAAGGCATTTCAGAGGGGGGTGCCCAGAGAGGGAGGGCAACTTTTTTTTTTTTAAGACAAGGTTTCACCATGTTGGTCAGGCTGGTCTTGAACTCCCGACCTCAGGTGATCCGCCCGCCTTGGCCGCCAAAGTGCTTGAATTACAAGCGTGAACCACCACGCCCAGCTGAGGGAGGGCAACTTGCTTGGGTCACGCAGTGTAGGTGGAGGTCAATCACTTCCTTTCTCATCCACAGGCACTGAGGACCCTCTGACCACAGATGTGGCCCCTTCTACCACCCCTCAGCCAGGTCCTAAATGTCCTCCCATGCCCTGACACCAAGATGCCCTGGGACTAGACTGACCCCCGAAGAACAAGGAGCCATGGTGCTGCGAACCCGCCCAGCCCCCACCCCCAGGCTGACTCCTCCAGATGCTGGTATGTGCCCGGCCCCATCTTGTGTTCCCCTTCCCTCTGCAGAGCCGTGGGCTGGTCTGGGGTCTCAGGCCCTTACCCAGGCCAGTCAAGTGAATGGAGTGATGAATGAAAAAATAACAGTAGATCAGGTACAGTGCCTCACGCTTGTAATCCTAGCACTTTGGGAGGCCAAGGCAGGAGGATCACTTGAGCTCAGGAATTTGAGACCAGCCTGGGCAACATGGCAAAACCCCGCCTCTACTAAAAATACAAAAATTAGCCAGGTATAGTGGTGCACACCTGTAGTCCCAGCTGCTAGGGAAGATGAGGGGGAGGATTGAGCCCAGGAGGCGGAGGTTGTAGTGAGCCGAGATCGTGCCACTGCACACCAGCCTGGGTGACAGAGAGAGGCTCTGTCTCAAAAAAATACAAAATCTATGTGTGTGTGAGTGTGTGTATAAAATAACAATGGACACAATCCTACCAGATACAGGGCACCCTGTATGTTCCCAAGGGTGTTACACATGTGATCTCACTGCCCTGCCCCACAACAATATGGCAAGAAGTGATGGGATATCACTTCTGAGAGTAAGTGACAAAGGATTTCTACGTCCTTCTTGCTCATCCTCCCCTCCCCAACTCCCTGCTTGCTCTGTTGAAAGCCGTTGTGTTTTGAGCTACCCTTCGGAAAGACCTGAACTGAGGGACGTCTTCAGCCAACTATCCACAGGGAACTGAGTCCTTCAGTCCAACACCCACAAGGGATTGAATCCTGCCAATATCATGTCAGTGAGCTTAAGAATAGATCCACCCAGGCTGGGCGCCGTGGCTCACACCTGTAATCCCAGCACTTTGGGAGGCCGAGGTGGGCAGATCATGAGGTCAAGAGATCAAGACCATCCTGGCCAACATGGTGGAACCCGTCTCTACTAAAAACACAAAAATTAGCTGGGCGTGGTGGTGTGCGCCTGTAGTCCCAGCTACTCGGGAGGCTGAGGCAGGAGACTCACTTGAATCCGGGAGGCGGAGGTTGCAGTGAGCAGAGATCATGCCACTGCACTCCAGTGTGGGGGATAGAACAAGCCTCTGTCTCAAAAAAAGAAAAAAGGCAGGCTGGGCATGGTGGATCACACCTGTAATCTCAGCACTTTGGGACACCGAGGTGAGTGGATCACTTTAGAACAGGAGTTCGAGACCAGCCTGGCCAACATGCTGAAACCCTGTCTCTACCAAACATACGCAAAATGGGCCGGGTGTGATGGCGCATGCCTATAATGCCAGCTATTTGGAAGGCTGAGATAGGAGAATTCCTTGAACCTGGGAAGTGGAGGGTGCAGTGAGCTTTGATTGTGCCATTGCACTCCAGCCTGGACGACAGAGCAAGACATCATCTCAAAAAAAAAAAAAGTTTAGAGATCGCTGGGTTAGGACGCCATGGGTAAAAGGGGATTCTGATGTAAATGTGCACAGAAGATGAACGGAGATACAAAGCGTGGTATATGGGGTAACTGTTCAGCTATAAAAAGGAACGACTAGCCTGGGCAACATTGTAAAACCGCATCTCTACAAAAATTAGCTGGGTGTGGTGGCATGCACCTGTGGTCCCAGCTACTTGGGGGACTGAGGTGAGAGGATCGCTTGAGACTGGGAGTTTGAGACTAGCCTGGGCAATATAGCAGAACCTCATGTCTATAACAAATAAACTGTAAATTATAAAAAGGAAAAAAAATGTACACTGGATTATACAACGTTAAAATGGTATGTTATGCAAACTGGGCACAATAAAAAAAAAGAAAGGATTCTGAAGCTGCGTCCTGGTTCACATGGCACAGAGGTGGGCAGTGGTGGCTCATGAGCCACCATTTGCCAGTCCTGATTTGGGAAGACCCCATCACCATGAGACTTCAGACCGGTGAGGGCATCAGGGCCCACAGCTCTGCCTGCCACAGGCTCTGCAGCCTCACCATCACCTCTTTGAAGCAGGCAGGGCTATTTGTACTGTCCCCAATTGATTGATAGAGTAGAAAAACTAAGGCTCACAAAGAGAAAGCAGCACTGTTGTCAGCAGCAGAGGCTGAACTTGAACCCGGGTCTCCTGATTCCCAGACCTGTGTTCTTTTCTACCTGGCCAAGCTGCCTCTCAGCCTCAGGAAGTGGGCCCTGAAGAAGGGGTGGAATTTACTCCCAGGGACCCAAGGGACTGAGCAGAGAGGCCAGCAGGGAGGAAGGCCTGGAGGGCAGCCTCAGTGTGACTGGGGATCAGGCAGCACAACTGAGTCCCAAGTCTGATGCTCAGAGGCACAGTGAGGAGTGCCTTTGAAGTTAGGACTTAAGAGTCATTGTCAAGGGGGCTCCTGGGCTACTGAGAAACCAAGACAAGCAAGGCAGATTCTGAACACTGGGAGATGTGCAGTACATGGCCAGCTGCCTAGGCTGTGTACTGCACAACTCCAGGGACTGCTAGCCACATAGCCCCTTGCACCTGTGTACTGCCACAAGTCCAAGGCTCCTACCAGAAAACTGTCAGGTTGGGAATCTGAGGCCCAGTCCTGGATGCCACCAAACCAGAACAGAAAAAGCTCCTGATCAGAAAGAGACTTCAGACACTGAGGAGTCATACAGACCTGCCGATTCAAATCCAAGGGCTGCTGCTTAAGCTGGGCGGCCTCAGGCAAGTAACTTAGCCTCTCTGAGCCTCAGATTGGTCCTCTGTACAAATTAATATCCCCTCTGGGGTTGATGGGAGAATTAGAGCAAGTACCCAGAGCAGAGCAGTGCCTCGTAGGACCTTCGTAAGGTTCATTTCCTCTCTAGAGGCCCCAGAGAAGAAGGAATAACACCAGGAAGGGCCCTCTTGAATACTTCCTAACAGACACGTGCTCCCGGGACCAGAAGAGACCCCACTGCTGCCGGTGCTGAAAACAAGTGTGGATCTCCTTTCAAAAACAGAACAATATCAGGCTCCCCCAAAACAGAGACAAGGCGGGAGGGGAAACAGGCAGGCAGAAGCCTGGGCCCTGGGGACAACAGAGGAGGAATCATTAGGACTGGGCCCCCTTGGGAGACAGACGCAGGCAGTCCTTAGAAAGGTCGGGAGGAAAGTGCTGTAGAGGATGTGTCCCCAAGAGGGTGCCGAGCAGGAGAAAAACAGCATCATCGGAGGGACCGGGCGGGGCCCCATGGCCTCAGTAGACACCCGCCTTGGTCAGGCATTCATCACAGGTCACAAGTTTCTCGGCTCTGGGCATTGCGCTGGGAGGGGCACCACTATGGAGAGAAAAGACTGTGGTGGTAAAGTGAAGACAAGCTGCCTAGCCAGGAGCTAATGGCAGCGCCCAGGTGAGGGACGAGGGGCCTGAGGCTGGTGCAGGCAATGGCGTGATGGGGAGAAGTGGTGGGTGCTGAATATACTTTGAAAGTAGAACCACCAGAATCTGCAGACAGACCGACATGGGGAGTGAAAGGAGGAGAGGAGAAGCTGGGGATGGTGGCTCACGCCTGTGATCCCAGCACTTTGGGAGGCAGAGGCAGGTGGATCATTTGAGCCCAGGAGTTTGAGACCAGCCTGAGCATCATGGTGAACCCCTGTCTCTAATAAAAACACAAAAATTAGCCGGGCAAAGGCTGAGGCTGGAGGATCTCTTGGGCCCAGGAAGTGAAGGCTGCAGTGAGCTCTGATCGCACCACTACACTCCAGCCTGGGGGACAGAGGGAGATCCTGTCTCAAAAAAAAAAAAAAAAAAAAAGAAGAAGAGGCTAAGCTTAGTGGCTCATGTCTGTAATCCCAACACTCTGGGAGGCTGAGGTGGGCGGATCACTTAAGGTTAGGAGTTCCAGACCAGCTTGGCCAACATGGTGAAACCTCGTCTCTACAAAAATACAAAAATTAGCTATGTGTGGTGGTGGGCACCTATAATCCCAGCTACTTGGGAGGCTGAGACAGGAGAACTGATTGACCCGGAGGGCGGAGGTTGTGGTGAGCCGAGATCGTGTCATGGACCTCAGCCTGGGCGATGGAGTGAGAATCCATCTCAAAAATAAAAGAAAGAAAGAAAAAGAAAAGAGCAGGTTGGGGACTGAGTCACGGAATTTAGGCTCAATGACAATGGGGAGCAGAGCCATACCCTGCAGATGCCACATCCCCTGCAGCCTGCTGGTCCACAAGTAGGGAAACTGAGGCTCAGGGAAGGGAAGGAACATCGCAGAGGACACACACCCAGTCCCTTGCAGTCTCCTGCACCCCCTGCAGGACTGTCAACTGCCCTCTGCGATAAGGGTTTAACTTCTCCATTTAGCTGCCATCCCCCACCCCAAGTGGGAGCTCCCCCAAAACATGACACAAGCCTCAGGTTTCTGCTCCTCAGCCACTCGCAGTAAACGGAAGGAGGAACAGAGGCTTGCGCAGGGCCTGCCGTGTGCCGGGAAATGTCCATTCTGACTCCACCAGCTCAATATTCTTATTCCCATTTTGGAGCAGCTTCTAGGGACCTGCCCAGTCTCCCAGCTGGGCAGGAGTGGAGTTGAGGCTTGAACCTGAGTCTCGCTGGATCCAAAGCTGGTGCCCTGTGCCAGGCAGCATCCCTGGGTCACTTGCTAAGGCCAGATCTGCAGGGACAGCAAGGGGCACACAGAGCAGCCGCAAGGAGCCACTGGAGGACCGGAAATGAAACCAGAATGAAATTCCACACTGGCCACAGCAGCCAAGACACCAGGGGAAATTCTTCCAACAAGTGGATCTGCTGTGGGGAAGGGAGACAGGTCTTCAGAGGCAGAGCTAGAGGCCCGGAAACAGGAGAGGACGGAGGGCAACGGCCAACGGAGGACCCAGGTCACCGGCAAGCAGAGGAAAAACAAGCTTCCTTCGAGCTAAAGCAAACGCTAAAAAAAGGCACCAAGGTAAACCTGCCAAGCCTCTTTGGTTTTTTTCCGCCCTCTTTAAAATCCAATCCTGAGTCTTTTTTAAAAACGGATTCCAGATGGCGCTTGGTGGAGATCTATGTCAAACTCAGAAAAACAAATCAGAAGGGAATCTCAGAATCTGGGATTTCAGGGTCCTGGGCTACTGGATTCAGAGACACATAGAAACAGAGACCCCAGAAGCACCAACTCCTCTGTGGCCTAAACTGGTCTCATCTGTCCCCTTCCCAGCCCTATGTAGCCACCCCAGAGGGCTGAGGGTGGCTGGTGTCCTCAGGCTGTCTGGCAATTCTGCACCGGCCTTCCTACCTTCTACGTCTTCAATGGGAGCGAACTCCTTCTCACCCTCCTAATGCTGCTGGGATATGGTGACTCCCACACCCCTCAGGGACACCCCACTTCCCAGTCACTCTTTCGCATCCTGAGCCTCGGGCACTCCTGGCTGGGACCTATTTACAAGGCTGTCTCCACCCTGAGACCCAGAACCAGCCCTCAGCCTCCTCGGGACCTGGTGCCAACGGAAGAACGCACCTAAGTCATCTCATTTAATCCTCATCAAAATCTGCAAAGAAGAAACAAACCTAAAATCATCCTCACAAAGCAGTCTTGTACTTAGACCATTTCACAGACAGGGAGGCTAAGGCTCAGAGAGGCCTTGCCTGTGGCTGGCCCCCAGCAGGTAAGTGGAGAACCAGCCTCACATCCAGGCCTGCTCCTCCGGTCCCCCAACGACCTCTGTGTCCAGCTGCCCACCCAGGAAGGATCGAATCCCAGAATCCCAAACTCTAAGGGCAGCATGAGACCAGGGAGGGATGCCTGCTGGTCCCGAGCCCTGTGTCCCGCAGTGCAAAAGGCCCTGGGCCCACTTTACCTGAGGGACCGGATAATACCTCCTTTCCACAGACAGACCAACCAGGGCACGCTCAGGACCCACTGCAGGGTGTCGGCTAACGAAGGCTCAGGGCCAGCTGTGCCCGGCCAGTGTGGGGGGTGGCTGAGATCACTGTTGCGCCACCGGGAACCTCCCAGAGGCCTGGTTTTAAATGTTGTTAGACAAATGCTGGCTTTCCCCAGATAAGCTGCAGAGAGATGACATCTGGTGCCCATGGCACTCTGTCCTCCCAGCTCAAATGGAACTGTCTACCTCGCCCTGCGTAGGAACATCTGTTCCTGAGCTGTGCGGCTCAGGGGAGCCCTGGTCCCTGCCCTGTCGATGCCCAGGTGCCTGATAACACCACAGCCTCCTCTCTCGCCTCCTCTAGGCAGTCCACAGGCAGCAGCCAGGGGGATCTCACCCACCACAAGCCTCAACGGTCCCTCCGCTGGCTGAAGATAAAGTCCGTCACCCTAGAATGGCCCTGAGGTCCCCCTGTTTGGGCCATGAGTCCTGCCTCCAGGGCCCTCTCTCAGCCCCCCAGTGACCTCAGCCTTGCACCAGCTGCTGGTCCCAGCCCTGGCTCATCCTCAACCCCTCCATCCAGTCCGACAGTCGGGCCTGCTGCTTCAACCTCCTCCCAAAACTGTCAAATCCCTCCACCTTGGGGCAGGCCATGGTTGCCACTCTCCAAGCAATGACAGCAGCCCATATGTTCACGTGCACCCCCACACTCTGTCCCCTCACAGCAGCCAGACAGTCCGTTTAAACCCAAGCCAGGTTATGTCACCACCCCCAGCTCTAGACCCTTGGATCGATGCTCGCCCCCTGCTCCCTGCCCAGGCAAAGATCTTTCCCCACCCCTGGGGTCCCGCCAGCCTCTGAAACTCTTCCCAATACTCTCCTCCCAACCCGTCCTGAGTTCATTCCTGCCACAGGGCCTTTGCACTCGGCTCTTCCCTCTGCCTGGGATGCCTGTATTTCTCCAGATCTCCCTTCAGCTGGCTCCTCAACATCCACATCTCAACGCAAAAGACACCTCACCGGAGAAGCCCTCCAGACCAGACTCCCAGATCTAAAGTATTCTCCAGTGCCTCAATTAATTTTCTCGGTAACATCACTTATAACTTCTTTTCTGTTTGTTGGTTCAGTTGTTGGGTGTATGTCTGTTCCTCAGACCCAGGGAGAGAATCAGGAAAGGTTTCAAGGGGAGTAGACAGCAAGACTGACAATCAGAGAGGCCCAGGCAGCATGGGGGGCAGGAGAGTGATTCCCTCCTCAGCATCCTTGGCTGGCAACTTTGCTCACACACCCTTGTGCACAGGGAGCTCACTCCCTGGAAATGAGGCTGCCGAGTCCTCTCTCCACCAGCTAAACCCAGCCTTCCTGCCCATGTCCCGGTGCAGGCATCCATCCTGCCTCCTGGGGAAAGGAGTGGTCACGCTTTGAGAAACGAGTCAGGCTGCCCGGGGCCCCCCTTTGCAGGAACGGCGCCTTGCCTCCCGCCACGGTCATGTGAGGAAAACGGCTGAAGCCACATAGACACATGATGGGTGCTGAGCAGCCTCTTGGCTTCCTGAAGAGCCTTGCCAGAGCATAGGCGGGGGTGGGGCAGGTGGGGCTGTGGGCCCCTTCCCCCACCCCTGCCTCACCCCGGGTTGTGCAGCCTTGGAAGTGACCTGCTGGGGATTAGGCGTAATCTCTGCAAGCTGTGCCCGATCAGTCGTGGGGGTGGAGTGGGCTCTGCTGGGAAGGCTCTCTGGGCGAGCAGACCCCTGCCTCCCCAGGGTGCTGAGGCTGGGCCTGGGTGACCTGCAGGCCCCTCCCTCTTTCCAGAATGTCCCATGTTCCTCTCCTCTGGCTGAGTAACCTCAAAGGGACCTTGGAGCCTCATGAAAAAGGGGGAAATTGGTCGGGCATGGTGGCTTACGACTGTAATCCCAGCTATGCAGGAGGCCGAGGCAGGAGGATCACTTGAACCCAGGAGTTTGAGACCAGCCTGGGGAACATAGTGAGACCCCGTCTCTACAAAAAAATAAACCAAAAACAAAAACAGAGAGAGAGAAAGGAAGAAACGAAGACCCAGAGAGGACTTGCTCGACTGGCCCAGGGCTTCATTCTCAGTGGCAGAAGTATCTGGACCGCCATCCCCATAACCCTCTACCCACCCAGGGCCTTCTTCACCCCAGGTCTTGCCACCTCTGCCCTTTCAGAGGCAGGGTAGAGGTGCGGGGGGGGGGAAACATCACCACCTGGAAAGGGGTGTAAATGCCAACCAAATACTGCAGAGGGCTAGACCTCATTTATATCTCCAAAGACCCCTGGGGTAGGCACTGCTGTACCCATTTGACAAATGTGGCCACTGAGGCTCTGTGAGGTCTCTCAGTTGGTAAGAAGGGCAAGGTCGGCTGGGTGTGGTGGCTCATGCCTATAATCTCAGTACTAAGGGAGGCAGAAGTGGGTGGATGACTTGAGGTCAGGAGTTTGAGGCCAGCCTGGCCAATGTAGTGAGACCACGTATCTACAAAAAATATAAAAAAAAATTAGCCAGGCATGGTGGTGGGCACCTGTAATCCCAGCTACTCGGGAGGCTGAGGCAGGAGAATCACTTGAACCTGGGAGGCGGACGCTGCGGTAAGCTGGGATCGTGCCACTGTACTCCAGCCTGGGTGACAGAGTAAGACTCTGCTTCAAAAAAAAAAAAGAGAAGGGCGGGGTTCACCATCCGGTTCTGTCTGCTTTTCCTCACCCCAGTGCCTGCCTCGGCCCTGCCAGTCCCTGCCTGTCTGATGTGTTTGGTTTCTCTCCTGTGCAAATTCCAGGTCATCAGGGAAATCATCTGGTTGCAGGCCCTGCCTCACCTTCTAGAGAAGAAAGCCCCAGAAGGTGAAAGAGATTTTTTGAGATTTCTGTCTGCCATCCCCACAGAGTCCAAGGGAAGCAGGGAGGAGAGCGCAAGCTTGGGAGAATCCAGGAATCCCTCACGGGGAGGTGAAACTTGAGCAGGCCCTCAAAGGCGGGGGGACTTGATTGAGAACAGTGGACAGGAGGAGGACAGGTCAGTGCAGTTCCCGCCTCATCCATCCACATGTGGGGCCCTTAAGAGATACCTGGAATCAGCCTAGCCCTGGGGATATGACAGATACCGTTCTCGCCCCCCAAGTGTACACCCAGCAGGGGTGAAAGCCTTGTCTCTGCTCTGCCAGGCCTTTCAGCCTTTGCCCATGCTGTTCCTCCTTCCCCCTTCTCTGCCTGGCTGGCTCCCCCCTCTCATCTTAATGCTGGTGTCACCTGCCCGTCCCTCTCTAGGTGTAAGCCCTCCCTACAGACCAGGCATCTCATCTGCCCATGCTCAGCATGCATATTAAAGAGAGGACGAACGGGGTGAGGGTGTCCACATTCTGCGGCTGTTTGGATTCAAGGGAGGACGCATAAACCCCTCACTGCTGCCAGACGCTGCTGAGAGATCCATCAATAACCATCAGCCATGAGATTGGCAATGTGAAGGTCAGGAGTGAGCCTGACAGGATGGCGAGCAGGGGAGAGAGCCTGTGGGGAGCGTGTGTGGGAGACTGCAGAAGAAATTCTGGAGATGGTGAGAACTCTTCTGAAGGATCAAATAAATGGGTGAGGGAGTGTCTTCCTGAGACAGAGAATCATGCACATTTGCAAGCTGATGCATTAAGAGAGCAGACGGGGTGAAACTGAGGGTGGAGGAGAGAGGGAGAGAGAATTGATGGATGCGTGTCCTTGAGTAGGTGAGAGGAACAGGCTGTAGTGGCTGCAGCCAGGCTGGCTTGGGCCACCAGAACAGGGAGGAGGGGGCAGGTGTGAAGAGGCCTAGGACTGAATAACCAGAGCTGTGCCAGGTGAGTGTGATGTGCAGAAGGGCTGGAGCTGCAGCATGTGGCCACTGGGAGCCGAGGTGGGGAGGGGGACAGGTGGGACCAAGGGGTGAGGGCTAGTGCATGGGGGAAGATCAGCGGTTCAGAGGTCTCAGGCCCAAGGATCTAGGATCAGGGGCAGGAGAGGGAGGTGGAAAGGTAGGAGGGATGGAGGAGATCCCTGCAAGGAGGATCAGGGAGTGTGACAGGCTACTGGGAAGGCAGGGCCAGGCCTTGCTAGGGTCCAGCTGGTGACGGGGCTGAGGCTTGCACACAAGACCATGGAGGGAGAGGAGGCCAGGGTGTGGGAAGGGCCACAGAAGTAGACACTCCAGTGACCAGGACTGGAGCAGGAGTAGTGCTGGAGAGGGCTGACACCGAGCCAGGGTGGGCATCTTTGAGGAACCGGCAAAGTGGCCTGGAGCCGGCTCATCATGAAGGCAAGTGGGCGACCCAGTGTTGACAATGGCCTGGAAGCGGCCTCAGGAGCCAAAAGGACCCTGCCCACCTCCAGGCCCAGCAGATGGAGGGTCTGCAGGATAAAGCGGCCCCCACCGAGCAGGCTGCAGGAAGCAGGGGCTGGAGGAGGCCAGGTTACAGTGCAATTTACAAAACCTGTCGGGGACATTCTGGGAGGGGCTGAAGGCTCGGGAACTCTTGCCCCTGGACTTCAAGGTACTGGAGGAGCCCCAGCTTGTTAAAGTTCCTGCATGATTGTAGCCTGGGTCTGACAGCTTGGGACTATCCCATTTACAGAGCTGCCCCTCCCCGATGTCCCCTTTACCTGGCCCCTGCCCCACCAGCAGCAGGAGCTGAGCAAAACTCCATCCCTGGAAGGGAAAGTTCTCCTGGAAACACAGGGCATGACTGCCCTTCCAGGCTCCAGCTGACGCTGTCTGCTCTGCTCCCATGCATGAACCTGGGGCCCAGGACCCCTCCACTGTAGACCCACGCAGAGTATGAGGGGATGGCTCCCAACGTCACTTTTTTTTTTTGACACAGTCTCACACTGTTGCCCAGGCTGGAATGCAGTGATGGGATCTTGGCTCACTGCAACCTCTGCCTCCCAGGTTCAAGCGATTCTCCTGCCTCAGCCTCCCGAGTAGCTGGGATTACCAGCATAATCCCAGGCACCACCATGCCCTGCTAATTTTTGTATTTTTAGTAAAGACAGGGTTTCACCATGTTGGCCAGGCTGGTCTCAAACTCCTGGCGTCAAGTGATCTGCCCGCCTTGGCCTCCCAAAGTGCTGGGATTACAGGCATGAGGCACCTCGCCCGGCCCCAACATCACAGCTTTAAAGACCGATCAATCCAAAGTTCCCAACCTGGAGTTCACTAGGGGCAAGAGTGGGGTTCTTCAAAGGTGGAAAGGTCGGGAAAGCAATCCAGCTTTTTCCCATTGACAGATGGAGAAACTGAGGCCAGGAGAGCATGGGCCTCTTGATCAAGTCACACAGCCAATCACGGGCAAAGAGGGTGCAGAACACAGTCTCGGGTGTCCAGGCCAAGGCACTCCTGAGCGCCTGCCCTGCCTCCCCTCCCACCTGACAGCTGGTTCTTCCGGTCTGGGTGCCAGGTGTAGCTCCCTCCAACAGCCCTGCCATCTGCCTCTCCCTTCCTCCCTCCCTCCTCCTCCTGGCTTCTCTCCTCTCTTCCCTTCCTCTCCCAGCGTCTGTTTTTCTCCCTGGGGTCAGGCCTGCCCAACAGCTTTGCGCGTGCTGCTCATGTGGGACTCCCCACGTGGCTGGGGACTCCCTGGAGCAGGGGCCATCGGTTCTGATCCCAGCAACTCCAGAGTTGACCTCTCTGGGCCTCAGTTTCTCATCTAAGGAGGGGATAACAAAACCCACTATAGCAGCCGTATGGTAGGCCTTTTAAACTTGCATTCAGGCTGGGTGTGGTGGCTCACGCCTGTAATCTCAGCACTTTGGGAGGCCAAGGTGGGTGGATCACTTGGGGTCAGGAGTTCGAGACCAGCTTGGCCAACATAGTGAAACCATGTCTCTACTGAAAATACAAAAATTAGCTGCGCATGGTGGCGCACGTACGCCTGTAATCCCAGCTACTCGGGAGGCTGAGGCAGGAGAATCACTTGAACCCAGGAGGCAAAGCCTGCAGTGAGCCAAGATCACAGCACTGCACTCCAGCCTGGGTGACAGAGTGAGACCCTGTCTCAAAAAACAAACAAACAAATAAACAAACAACAACAACAAAAAACTCTTGCATTTTCTTTTTCTTTTTTTCAGAGTTTCGCTCTTTTAGCCCAGGCTGGAGTGCAGTGGTGCAATCTTGGCTTACTGCAACCTCCACCTCCCGAGCTTAAGCAATTCTCCTGCCTCAGCCTCCTGAGTAGCTGGGATTACAGGCACATGCACCACCACGCCCGGCTAATTTTTTGTATTTTTAGTAGAGACGGATTTTCACCATGTTGGCCAAGCTGGTCTTGAACTCCTGACATCAGGTGATCCACCTGCTTCTGCCTCCCAAAGTGCTGGGATTACAGGTGTGAGCCACCGCACCTGGCCAAAATTTGCGTTTTCTATTTTTTTTAGATGGAGTCTCGCTCTGTCATGGAGTCTTGCTCAGTCGCTCAGACTGGAGTGCAGTCGTGCAATCTTGGCTCACTACAACCTCCACCTCCCAGGTTCAAGCAATTCTGCTGCCTCAGCCTCCTAAGTAGCTGGGACTACAGGTGTGCACCACCACACTCGGCTAATTTTTTGTATATTTAGTAGAGACGGGGTTTCACCATGTTGGCCAGGAGAGTCTCTATCTCCTGACCTTGTGATTCACCCACCTCAGCCTCCGTAAGTGCTGCAATTACAGGTGTGAGCCACCTCGACTGACCAAAATTTGCATTTTCATAAGCCCTCGAGGCCTCCCCAAACCCAGGCCCCTCCAATCCCATGTTACAGATGAGGAGACCGAAGCTGAAAGAGGCTGGGATTTTCCAAGATCCTGCTCTGATGGCCTTGCTCCTGATGCCCCAGGCTTTCTCAGGCTCTCTAGGCCATCCCCAGGCTGTTCCTTGACATGAGGAAGGTCCTAAGACACAGCAGAAATCTATCACCTCCGGGGGCTCTCCTTGCAGCTGACCCTGTTCTAGACCTGAGAGCGAAGAAGCGGCCGAAGCCGGCCACAGGAGGTGAAGAGGCGAGGAAGACTCCAGGGTGATCAGCAATAAATGCCAAACGGGGCTGTGGCCCACCTTCCTGTCTAGGTGACGGGGCTGTCTCCGGTACTGGGGAGGACAGGCTGGACGTGACCACACATCTCCAGCCACAGAGCCCTCTCCAAACCAGGCTTCCGAAACCCCCTTGACTGGCTCGCAGCCCCTCTCTCTAGCTTCCCACTGCCCTCAGAGGAAGGCCAGCTTGCGAGTGTGTCCTCCAAGCCCTCCTGCCATGCTTCTTGGGATTTCCTTCTTATAGTGACCTGAGCCTCTGGGACGGTGCTTCACACTCAATCCTGTTCTCGTCACCTTGGGGTGGCACTGAGCACTCAGCTGGCACTGAGCAGGGGACTTGTGGGATGAACAAATGAACATCAGAGCTGGCCAGAGGTTCTGTCTCTACCCTGGACCCCCTTTCCCCAAAATCGCTGGTCCCAGAATTTTCCTGTGGCCCCATGGCTGACACATGGCAAGCTGGCTGGGGGAGGCAAGGGGATCTTATCTTGAAACTGCTGCATTTACAAAAAAAAGTTCAGCTTTTTAAATTTATTTTTTCATTTGAGATGGAGTTTCATTCTTGTCGCCCAGGCTGGAGTGCAGTGGCGCGATCTTGGCTCACTGCAACCTCCACTTCCCGGGTTCAAGCGATTCTCCTGTCTCAGCCTCCTGAGTAGCTGGGATAACAGGTGTGCACCACCACGCCCAGCTAATTTTTGTATTTTAGTAGAGATGGGTTTCACCATGTTGGCCAGGCTGGTCTTGAACTGCTGACCTTAAGTGATGTGCCCGCCTTGGCCTCTCAAAGTGTTGGGATTACCAGGGTGAGCCACCGCGCCTGGCCAAGTTCAGCTTTTTTACTCAGTGTTCATTTTGGATGATGTGGGGTGAGGTGAGGGGTGGATAAAACCAGCATGTAAAGATGCCCCCCTCAGGCCACCCCTTGGTGCCATGGAGATCCAGGCAAGGAAGCCACAGGGAGTACACAGAGCAGGGAGCCCTGCAGGCCAGGTTCAAACCAAGACTCTGACAGGCCCAGGCCTTGAGCTAGCATGAGTCCCTTCTTCAGGCTGAGCCTTAATTTTGTCATCTGTAAAATGGGGGGGGAAGAAACCCACCCCACTTACAAAACCATGTGGTGTTACAGCCAAAGCCCTTAAAAAAGGAACCCTGAAAATGGCAACATTTCAAACGTTTCATCATTTTCATTTTGTTAAAGTGGAGAATTAAAAAAACCTCATTTACCAGCACTGATATTCATTTGCTATAGCCCATTTTAGCCCTCTGCAAAAAAGACTATAAACTCCAAATAAAAGGTGGTCCTTTCTATTAAATCCGTTTAGCTCCTTGCTGTAACTGCTTTTTTTTCCTATCTGGCTCTAAACAAAGAAATGAGTCACTGACAGGCAGCAGTCACTGTGCAACAGATCAGGCACCTCTGACCCAGCCCAGCCCAGTTCGGGTGGGAAGACCGAGGTATGGAGGGTGAGGAGGGGACACTTGCTGAAGGTCACAACTGTGGCCTGGGGGTGCCAGGAGTGGCAGCTGATCTGCCACTGGGGCGATGCCACCAAGAGGTGAGAAAGCCTTAGTTGAGAGAGAAGCCGTGCTGGATGCAGTGGCCCACGCCTTGTCGTCCCAGCTACTCAGAACGCTGAGGTGGGAGGATCACTTGAGCCCAGAAGTCTGAGACCATCCTGGGCAACACAGCAAGATCCTGTGTCTAAAAAAATAAAAAAGCAACAGGCCAAGTCTTGGAGGTCCTGTTTCTGTGCAGGCTGACCTAGGGACTCAGGGTGGGTCCAGATTGGTGAGGCCCCTGGGGCCCTCTTTTGGAAAAGCAACAGAAGAAAAAATCTTCTTTAACAAATTTTACAAAAACACAGGTCCAGACCAGGCGTAGTGGCTCACGCCTGTAATCCCAGCACTTTGGGAGGCCGAGGTAGGTGGTTCACCTGAGGTCGGGAGTTCGAGACCAACATGATGAAACCCCATCTCTACTAAAAATGCAAAAATTAACCGGGTGTGGTGGTGTGTGCCTATAGTGCCAGCTGCTCGGGAGGCCAAGGCAGGAGAGTTGCTTGAACCCAGGAGGCAGAATTAGGTTGCAGTGAGCTGAGATCGTGCCATT